>JAQGAH010000057.1:0-104377 GCA_034696885.1 Lepidocyrtus paradoxus
GGGTTGATTGAGTAGGGTTTAATCTCAGAATTCATACGGCGATTTCAGCAGTTCGCGTTTTCGTCCGTAATCTTACAGATATGGTATGTCTACATAAAAAACAAGGAAAATCAGAAAATGTTTACCAAGTATAAAAAAAAAATGTGGAGAGAAAAAAATGAGAAAAAGTCATTTCCTCCGCTGGTGTTTCTTGGGAAGCTTTAAGGTTAGGCTGAGGAAAATTGTTGGTTGGTTTGGTGCTCTTTAGTATTACTTGCACTGGTGCGTTAACATTACTAATATAGAGTAAAAGTTTCTCACAACAAGACCATCAATCACGCCGTATTTTTTCTCTGTTATGTCACGTTTCATCAAATCCTATATGCATATATGAGCTTTCATCATGTTCTTCTGCATGGGATATGAATGGAGCTTCTAGCTACATGGCTTGGGCTGAAAAAAAATAACTGGGCTATATGAACTCTCTGTCTGTATGACTTGGCGTGGGTGAGAGGAAAGTCGGAAGAAAGTACTTGAGAATATGTGAAAGTGTTTATCAGTCAGGGATCCACATATAGTCCTTCCCATTTCCCCGTCTCCTCTGCACTTTTACAATAATCCTCCCTTTCAGAATTTTGTTCCCACAAATTTTACTTCTTCCCTTCTTTCTCACATCAGATCACTTTTCCCTATCTATATTTCAACCGTCAACATTGGTTCTCAATCCTCAAACATCGGAGTTTGCTCCTCCGTTTTTTACTTAGCTTTCCATTAACTATGTATATGAATGAAGTGGAGGAATGATTTTTTTCCCTGGGAAGGAGGGAAAGTGCTCCCTCCTCGGTGTTTCCCCCTTCTTATAGGTTATCCTGGAGGAGATGAGATGAGGATGAGGAAAACACAATCTCGTTTTTTTTTACTCTGATAGAGCACTGAATGTAAATGATTACTTGATGATGATGATGCCTTGTCATATATAGCTGGATGTTTAATGCCAGCCCCGGAAAAGTGCAGGTAGTCAAGTCACACAGAGTTAGAATCAAGCTCAAGCTATATTTCCTCTTTACTTGTTAGACTTAACTTCATTTTAAACTTATATTAGGGATCCATTCTCATAAGAAAAGTGCTGCTAAAGTCATTTTATTCTCGTCAAATCTGATCCACTTCATCATCTCTGTCATCATCATCAGCATCAGCATCATGGCTGGAGTTGGAGAGAAAAAGAAACCCTGCTGGATTCCATACAATGCCGCTAAGAAAACCAAACAAGTTGAGTAAAAACACCCAACAAAGGAGGGATTTTTTTTCTTCTTCGGGAAACGCTTTTTAAAATGCATAATGTACATGAAAGTGTTAAGAAAAACGCGTTTGTCTGTACTTGTTTTGCTTGCGATTTCCCCTCCCCGTGGAATAACATAACAGCTAATGAACGCTAGTCTTCCTCATTTCCTTTTTTTCTTCAATCCCTCCATAGAACTCCCAACCTCCATTCTTTCCTCCTATTGTGTTATGCTTCAGGATGATAATCATGATGAAGCTGATGAGGATGAATTAACGATAAGTACTTTTGAAAGGAAGATGAAGGTATAGAAAAGGTAAAATGAGTTTACAGACTGGAGAGGAGTAGCTGGAAAAAGAGATTTACTGTTTTCCAGCCTCTTTCGTAATTTATGCGTTAAATGGTTAAAAAGTCAGTTGATGGCTGAGTTGAGTCCTGGGAGTGATGAGAATGAGGTAGGATGGGACAATGGATGAGTTGAGGGGAGGGTGAAACAAAGTTCTTAATGGCTGAGAAAAAAGTTAATTTTAAGTAAATTAATGGAGATGTGAAGTAAAACGCCATATTATGGATTTTAAGAATGATGGATCAAGCATTAGATCCCCCTCCATTGCATTGCCATGGGTAATGATGGGTATCAGCGCTAGCCGATACGCTGCTGGTGGAAACAGCTTTATGACCATCTGTTTTTTTACGCTTTCTCTTTTACATTTTTGATTTCATCTTCCAAATTGGAATGCGGAATTTCCAAAAACTTTGTTTTTACTGTATTGTTTACTAACTGATTGGAGAAATTTGTAGTTCAGGTAGACCATTCTGCTACTTACATTTAGAGTAATTAAAGTGTTCACACAGGCACATTAATTATTTAAATTATTGTGTGCAACCTCCTTCATAATGGCACTGGCCCCAGATGAAAACATAGATTTTGGAGATGACTTTCTGGCGACAATCTTCTTCAAATTGCATCGGTTGCTAAAATATAGCCATAAATAAATTAAACTAATTAGAGAAATTTATTTTCCAGTAGTTATTATATTGACTGTGTATGATGTAAGCAGATGACAGCTGTGACTATACTTGATTTAACAGTTGCTATTGTTTTTTATTATTGCAGATTTCCGTTGCTCCAGCATTTCATAGTCTTCCTGGTTTGGTTGAGAGACATGATAAACTTTCACCAGTTCCTGAAGAAGCCAATCCGCAAAGATGTGGACGCAATGGATAACTGTCACTTTCGGACGCTTTATAAGCCCTCGTGGTTCGACGACAGCTTTACCGATCCAGACTTTCTATCAGCTCTTCAGCTCAACACGAACCTTAAGTTCTACAATCTGGATGAGGCAGTTGGGGCAACCTCGAGAGTTTCCCTTCACCTCTCTGTTTGTATCCTGTATTTCATCATGTACTACCATCTAGGCCATGAGAACATTACTCCAACAAGCGTGTTCCGGATATCTTTCTCCTGTGCCATTGTGGGTTACGTAATCCTCCAGAGTTGGCGCTTCTGGAATGAACGGTGGAATCTGAAGACTCTCATGAAAGTCACGCTCATTTCGGACGTGTTGGTTGCTGTCGGCTGTGGCTCATTTTCCTACCTGTTTGTCCCGATCCTCCGAACTGTGACCACCACCATGGATATTGACACTGTTCATGCTGTTTGTGGTGTGCTGTTTGGCCTCCACCTGATTACCAACTACTATGGAATAATGACGTACTGCATTTCAGCCCCTCTCTCGATGAACTCTGCCCTCTTTTCCATGATCTGCTTGTCTTCAAGACTTCAAAGTGATAATCATTGCCTGGCGTTACTATCATTTGGAGTGTTGTCCTTCATTTGCTTCCCCCAGTTTAGTCGTATGCTGTGGGAATGGACACCTGGAGCAGCAATATTAGTTTCCATTGTTGCTTACGCCGGCTACACCGTTTCCATCTGGTTGGCGTTAATTATCATCACCGTGATGTTTTTGATGGTGGTGGTGTCCCCTGCAATGTACATTTATTACATGCAGTATAAGCAAAACATTCAGGGACCTTGGGACGAGGCGACGCCGGATTTGAACTTTGATATGGACGAGATAGACAGGGGCTTCGAAAGGAGGAGGAATCAACCACCGCCGCCACGGATACCGCTGGAGATGCAACAGGAAGAGGAAGAAGTTGCTAGAATGGAGGCGAGGGGAATTGGTTTACTTTTGTAGAAATCTATGATGTTTCAAAATTTACAAGTATTATTTTCGAAATTACTTGTCTCAATTTAATTTGATATCAAATTAACCTAAATAATCATGTGTCAAGTCAAGTTTTAAAATTTAAAGTCTTCCTTCGATGTATATACAAGTTTATAATTGAGTTGACTTGATTGTGTACTGTGCTGATCTTATTCTTATTATTAGTCATCTCCTCTCTTCATTTATTGATTAGTTCATTTTACTACTGAAGAGCTTTTACTCCATAATCCTGATAATCTTAATCTTGAATATTTATCTATGAGCTAATCATAAATTGTAATGTAATTAGTTAGTTCTATAATATTCAATATTTTTAGTGGAGAAATGTCTACATGAGTCAGATAAAATGTGATATGTAAGAAGTTAATAATTTCCTTCCTATTACTTTTTTGTATGGTCAGTTCCGTGTGAAAAATAGGGATTAAGATTAGTCTGTTAAAAATACATACAAGTTTAAGTTTGTCATATTTGAGAAACATAATCACAACTGTTGAGTCACGTAGTTTTAATTTAATTTTATGGGTTTATCTGTTCCAACCTTTGATCTTTCCCACGATAAGGATGTTCTTTATTTAAGGCAATCATGTGACTTAACTCGTTTTCTTTTATCATCAGCAATTTGGTTTGTACATTAATTTTATCCTTGTCCAGATTAGCATATGTCATTAATCTGCCTGTTATTCTTATTCCGCCTGAAAGTGTCGATAAAATGAAGAAAAACAATTTCAAGGCGAATGCAACACGATTTTCCAGGAGTTGAAGTGTCAAGTCACATACGAGGGTCATTGTTATTAAAAGTAGTTATCTAAGATAATGTACCTAGCGAGTGGAAGGAAAAAAGAGAAAAATGTCATTCGCTGGACGTTTAGTCTGTATGTCGCCAAATGTTTAGGCTAAGAAGCATTAATAAAAGTACATTTTTTGTTCAAGAAGTTACATAATATAAGAAGTTATTATTGTTCAAAATTTCTTGAGACTTGACAAAGTGCATTATTATTGCAAGAGGATAGTGTACATGATGATTTGAACAAGGGTGGAGGGGAGAGAGAAAAAGAAGAGAATATCAGATCTCAAATTTTGGTAACTCACAACATTCCATAATTTATGCTGATATTTAAAAATGATGAGAGGGATAAAAAATGGATTAGGTAAACAGAATGTTTCAAGCTTCACATCTAACTTTGAAAGAAAAATGATGAACACGCTGATGATGATGAAATCGTTTACCCTTTGACTTACCTAACTGCTTACCCTACAGCACTGTCAATCCATTAAAACTAAATCTGTCATAAAACTAAAGTAGCTTCTCTGGTGAAATCCTCCGTGCCATCACTTTCAATGAATTTGAACTCCTTTGCAGAATGCATACCTAAAATACCTACTTTGCATGAATTTCATTGCACCAAAAAAAGTTGATGATTCATAAGTTGAGTTGCTGACTGACTTTTATACGTGTATATATTTATTTAAAAACAAAGTGCAGTGTAGATGTTCTACATCATATTTAGTCAAAGTCTTTTTTATGATAAAAAAAATTCTGAAAGTGAAGAAAAAACAGTCCAAGTAAGTCCACTGCTTCGATCAAAACTGCAACGCTGCTGACTGATGATCGACACGGAGCTAGAGAATACGAGTAAAATATTTCTACTCTGGTCTGGTAATTGAGTTGAATAATATAAATAATACTACAACTTGAATGAATCGCATGATAAATTTAAATTATAGTACATAGGATTAAAATGTTAAAAGATGAATAAATATAGAAGTTTGAAAAGTTTTCACGATTCTCAGCACATCAGTACATGGATAAGCCAAATGTGCACCGTAAATTTGGAATGGAATGATACAATTTAATTACGTATGTACCCGCATCCGAAAATTGGCCGATTTTTGTGTGAGCTTGTTCCATGTAAAACTATGCAAGTCCATGATAAGGTAGTCACCAAAACTAGGGCCACAAACTACAGTTGATGCCTGACAGAAATGAACACGATTGTTTTGAAAAACGTTTGATGGTTTGGGTAGAGGAGATCATGGTGCATCATAAGTAGCCTGGAATTTTTATTTTTATTTGCTTTTAAAAAAGTTTTAAGGGAAAAATGAAACGTTTTCAAAAACGGATATTTCACGCTTCGAAAACGAAGGTCAAAATATCAAGTTAAAAACAGTAAATCATTTTACACAGAAGGGAAAGAGAAAAAGCACCATATACATTTTAATTGGTATGTATTTAGCTACATAACCCATCTCATATTAAAAAATTTCTGGATGACCTGTCATCACAGGCACGTCACAAATGAAAAGTAAAATGTAAGTTCAGTTTGTGAGGACTACATCAGCGTCCGTGTCCACCGTAGCTAAACGACTCAACTAATTGCACAAATTAGGGCAGCGTTTAAAAGAAAATGAAATGGGCTTTAAAACATACACAAAGACAGTTGCCAAAAAAAATGTAGAAGACAATGACGGGCTTGCCAAACTGGACGCAAAGAAAAGTTTCCAAAAAAAAGTTTGTAAATTCTGATTATTGGCGAAGAGGCCTACGTGCGATATGTTCCTTCAGACCTTCCAGGAAGGATTTTGTTTCATGCCTCCAACCCTAAGGAAGGGGAATACACTAAAAAAGGGTATCTCAGACAAAATTCTACAAACAATGTCGGGTTTGGTAAGCGTAGGTCGAAAAGTGGAACATTTCTGAGGCATTTGTTTGGAACAGTACTATGACCTCCCAGAATAATCTACATGCATGCATTATTATGCGTCTGATTCCTCTCATTCAGGAGTATTACGAAAGGTACCAAGTAGTTTCTTGGTTCAATTTATAGTATAGTAATTCGCTTCTGTAATAACAGATTACTTAAGTAGTTAAAACGCAAAAATTATTAAAAATAGAAACCCAACCCAACGTTTTGCAATAAAGAGGATTTGAAAGATGTTGTGCCCTATGTTAGTAGGTTACTCTATACGTAAGCTACAATCGCCATTCTGAGAATTTTGTAACGTGTGAAAAAAATATCAGTGAAAGTATCGCAAAAAATCAGGAATTCCTACTTTGAAACACGCTTCAAAACAAATCAGATCGGTTGGAGAGAACGAGGTGTATGGTGGATAACCAAGTACTATTTTAATCTACATTAAATGGGCTTTCATTTAGTATATAACTTGACTATATAAATAGTTTACAGTTCTAACTACGATGATTAAAATCTTGTGGCCCTAGTTTTGGTGACTACCTTAAAAAGTAGTAAAAACTTAAAATTTGAGTAAATATGTATGCAAAAAAATTCACGGGACAGACAGACAAACTTGAACATTATAGTAATAAAGATATTTAGGTATGCATATCTGTAATGAAAGTTTCGTCAAAGCAGGATGAACACAGAAAGAAGAATTCGTATGATTTTTTGCATTATTTAGCACTTTGAATCCCAGTCTATATATCTTGAAAGCGATGATAAAATTAATTGCCAAAGTTGCATCCTCAATTTTTTTTTCTACGATGATCTAAGAGTCTGCTTCTAGAGTGCAGAAAGTCTTGATAAATTGCATCGGTCAAAACTTTCGGGCATGTCCTATACTAACTGACCATTTCCCCATTTAACAATAAGTACGCAGTTGGAAAATAAATTCATTTGGAATAGTAGCATTTAACAAAGTTATTCCTATGACAAATCTCGATTTGCTTCATATAGTAAAATGAGATGCATTTGCTCGAATCTGAGAACAGTGCTCCCAGTCAGATTTCTTAATGCTTTTACAACTCATATCAGAATGTAAAATAATAGCCTTCAGTCATCGTCATCATAAATGCATTAATTGCATTCTTTCGTAATTAATAAATATGTAAACGAGCAACATTATCATAACCTTCCATAAATAGAAACATTATTTTAGGAGGAAACTCCTTGCATAATTAATTAAACTAAAACTATCCATACATAACCTCTCAGGTAAAGTCCGTCTAAATCGGGGCTAACTCTGAGACTGACTGACTGAACGATGAACACAGCAGAATAATATGTGTTTGGTTTAGGGTGTTTTCAGCATTGGCTCCGTGTATTTACTCTGCACTCCTGAACACTGCGCTGCGAAACATGTTTTAGTTTTGAGTGCCATGGCGAGCATGCCACTGCCAGTACTGCCACCCAATAATAGTGCAATCGCCGCAAAGATACGCACATCTGACGATGACTCATACCTGAGCTGCGGAGAGCCGTCATGTCGTCGTGATAAGAGTGGAACAGTTACGTACGTCGTAGTAGACTATTTTACTACATCCATTTTCTCATCGTATTCCACTTTACTATATGGCAATGCTGATGATGATGATGGTTGATGGATTTTTTTGGAGATGGAATTGAATTCCCCGAGACTATTTTTACTATAATGCATAACTGCCTGTTTTAGGCTCTCTCTGGCTCTGTGTTGCCATTATTAGATTGCCTAAGTAAATAGTGGAAAAAAATGTACTAATATTGGATGCTACATTTAATGCTAGTAGTATATGGGAGGTGAGCCTGACTGATGGTGACTGTAATCCAAAAAAAAATGCTATATAGATTATTATTGCAATTGCAGGTATATTCCTAAAATAATTCATACAAAGTTATTTTAGCATGGACTCAATATCTATACTGCAGCTCATACAACACAACTCGCATATATCACATTCCCTTGAATTGCCTTTTTGAGTTGCTGTCACTGCATTTTCTGTATGAGTTTTTTCCATTCTGCATCTCCATGCACTATATATTTGATTATGAAGAGGATATTTTTTATGCTGCATAAGGAAGTGTTTTAATGATTGGAGATAACATATTTCCTCCGATTATGGGATGCATTTAGGTAGGACATGAGCAATGAGCATATGTATTGGTATGAATATATGGATTAAAACTTTGTTCTCTTGCATAATGACAAGTTACAATAGGGACAGAATATATTTATTTACTCTTTGGTTTGTTCTATCATTCTGGATGGACAGCCAGTTGCTGGTTACAATGAAACAATGGCAACGCAGTCTTTACATTCATTTGACTAATTTATATTTATTGGCAGTTAGTTACGCTGACACAATGCAACTCATGCAATTCCATGCAATCAGGTAGGATTATCAGTTTGATAAAGATCTTACACTTGACAAAATGCATTTTAATTTTTGGAAAAAAGATAATAATCAGAAGTTCCAGTTCTGCATGAAAATGTTGAAATGATTGCTTTCTCTTCCTCACATAAAAATCTAACTACCACCAGACCAGTCAGTTTAACACATATCTTTACGACTTATTGAAATAAGGTTATCAGTATCATACGAGCATTATAAAATCCTTCAATCAATCCAATTAATGCATCGGCTCTTCCTAACATAATTTTAATATTGCATTGATTCGGCATTAGTCAATGCACAATAAAATTTTTATATTCCTCTACGTAACACAAGTTGGGATGAAATCTTCAACTTTTTGTACTTTCGTCAAACCTCCGTGTAAAACTACATACTTCCCAAAATGTAACAATTATATAGGTAAGTATAACATCATATTCCCTTTTCCTTTACCATCAATCCATCAGACACGCAAAGCATCCCTGTCAATTATCTTTATGATAAAGTTATAAATTTTCATACAACCTAATACACACATGATGACTAACACAATCAAGCAATTGAATCCAAAGCATCCACCACCACCATCCATACACTTGTAATATTTCATACATCCCAAAATCCGAAACCCTCAATCACTTCTCATATCGCTAAACTCTCATACAAACTGCTGGGCAGGCTAACAGCGCAGCGTATAAAGCGCAGCCTGTTTATGAACACTTTAAATAGGTAGGTATACGGTAACGCTAAATATTCTCAAATATTGTTGATATAGCACATCCACTATCGTGTGCCTGTCATAATCAGGCATATTTTTGTAGTGCGATATATTAAGACTAGGAATTATAATTGTAAACTTAACATCAGTCGTAACTTGCAGACAATATGCATAGCATTCATATCAAAGCCCCCCGTGAAAAAAAGTCTCACCGCTCTGCAAGTTTACTTATCCTGCGCTGCTCGTTTCCTACTCGAGTTTATATGTGTGTTGGTGTTGGATTGATGTTGAGATCATCGCAACAGAGTGGATTCCCATATATCAGTAAGAGAAGTTGTAGTATGGGTTCTGCATGAGCTACAAAAGGCTGAGCTGCTCCAAGTCCTTCACTAAATGCAAGGAAGTCTAGCATAAGTACAGACAGACAGACACAGAGAATATTGGTTGGGCTTTGCGAAGTATAAAAAAAGTGACTCTGTTGTTGTTGGTGAGGTTCATAAGTTGAGTTGGTTGTGTGTGGATGTGGAAAAAGATGAGAGAGTTCCCCCATTCAGCAGTCTATGTCTATCTTATAAAGGTTGGATGTGTGTACACAAATATTATAAGTTCATAGTTGGATTGGTATCACAGAGACTAGCACTCTTTCTCATGATCATTGTATTGGGATCAATCAATAATAAAAGTATGGTGCATCAAAACAATAATGCAAAGTGTAATTATATTTTTTTTATGATAATGAGAAGCGGATTCCGTATTACTGGGGATTGTTAAGCCAGTGACATATGTGTTGGAGGGCTGAGGGAAAGACATCAGGCAAAGTAGTAAGACTGAGGGGGAAGTAGTTTTGAAGAGTTATTTTTTTTTTGCTGCAAGGGAGGGGAGTCTAGTAGTAATTGTGTAGTAAGTTAGTTAATTGTGGATGGGATGCCTTTATAATTAGTGAAGATTGCAAGATGGTGAGCCTCTGCCGAGAGCGAGGGAGTAGTTGCGCGAGTAAGAAGAAGGAACTCACGATAAGTTTCGGGAGCATGAGCATGCCCCGTTCCAGCAGTCAGCCCCAGTTTCTGCTCCCACCGTTAAAGACTCCAGTGTATCCCTCAGTGGTTTCTTCCCCTGCACAGGGCTCGGAACGGTTTGAGAATGAGCCACCCACGAGGGTCTTACCATTCCTGTTTGTTGGTAATGCCAAGGACTCGATGGATGTGGAGTTGCTGAGGAGACTAGGGATAGGTTATATTCTTTCAGTGACCACGAATACGGGGCCTGGGAGTCCTCCGCCTTCATCGTCTTCGTCATCCTTTAGTGGCTGCGTTCATGGCGGCGATAGTTTCGGGGATCAAACGGATGAATTCAAAAAATTCCAAATTCCTGTCTCAGATAACCTGAGTGACAATATGGCTCCCTATTTTGACGCTGCTTGTGAATTCATACGTGAGTGTTGTTGGATTCCTATTATTTGTCGATGCTTGTAGCAGTTACTGAGGTCAAGATACCTTAGAAATATATTATGATTGTTAATTTTGTTTTGTCTTGTCACTTTTTTCTGCAGATGATGCCCGTAAGGCTGGCTCCAAAGTATTGATCCATTGTCACGCAGGGATATCCCGTTCCCCGACACTGGCCATCGCCTACATAATGAAGTACGACAATAAGAGGTTACTGGACGCCTACAAACTAGTAAAGGACGTGAGGACGATAATCTCCCCAAACCTTAACTTCATGGGTCAGTTGGTAGAATTTGAATCTAAGTTGACAGGAGGACGGAACAGCTCAGAAAATGAATCCAGCTTGGAGTCCGTCAGCTCATTAGAGGAGAGCTAAGGTGTTTAGTTTTACACAAAATATATACGTTACTACGTTAACGCCATATCATACCATGTCTTTTACTTGGGAAGTTGGGAGTGTAACTGCAGCAATTGTACAAAACGTTCAACGTCGAGAAAAGGTTCACACATAATCGTGGTTTTTACAGTTTAAAAATCCTGACTGCTTTGATTTTACCACTAATTATTCTGGTATACTTTTTAGAATAAACAGGAATTATTATTATGGAATGTAGCATCGACATTTTAGACAGTTACATGAGAATGTTTTTAACTCCATGCAAATACGATACAACACATCAATAAAATAAAAAGTCAATCAAACACTTTAATTATGAATTACAAATACAGTTAGTTAAATACGTATATATCCGAGTGGTACTGCATAATCAGCATAGTGTTAAAAAATAGTTAAGTTTATATATTATAATTTTAAAAATAGAAAAAATGGATTAGAAATATACCGTATTTTTAGTATGTTCAACATCTAAATAAGGTTTTAAATGCCATAACAATTGTAAAAAAAGAAAAAAATCAAAATGTCGGCAATGAAGTGTACAACACACACTTTTTATGAGAAAAAAACAAAACTTTTTATTTAGTTTCATTTTAGGGGATGGACAAGGAATGTCAGTTTGTGTGCAGGCCAAAGCATAATATAGAGTATTGTTGTGGAGTCGCTGTTCTGAAATATTTTTGTTTGAAGTATGTGTATATAAAAAACTAGATAGCCAGTTCTGTAGGATTTGATTGCGGGTATCATTATTGTAATGATGGAATATATAGTCATTGTGCAATCAATTATATAAGTGAAGGAAAATTGTATTGTGGTGCTTAGTTGGTCGTCCTAATCCTAAATTGAGATAAATAAAAGTGTGGCTCTGCCACTTTCAAATTGTAATCCTGACATAAATAATGAACTTTATTTTGCATATCTATTTTACAGAATGAACATTTAAGACATGGAATAAAGTATCTGCTGTATACTTAGTAGAAAGCATGACCAAAGAGAGATCCATTTAAATGTGGTCATAGGTCGGGTGTGGAGGCGTTCTACCTAAATGTGACATTTACAATTATATCATTACTAATTACATTCATGTCTTCTTGTCTTTGCAAAAACTAGCTAGCCATCAACCGATGCCAGGTAATTGGACTGAATCTATTACACTGATGACAACATTAAATTATGAAAATCAAAAAAAAATACGGTTTAGCCGTTTCCGGATATTTATTCTACTATCGAAGTACTTGACATTGGACATTTATAGTTATAGTATGGAAATTATTCATATTTTGTCACTCAAACACTCCTATTATAGAAAATAGATACAAAAACATAAGTTGAGGAAGAATAACAGTAACTATAACATCATTCATACAATTCGTCCAGAAGGAATGACCCTCTGACAATAAACCGGATAGATTCCAGTGATGACGATTGACGATGCCTTTCATCATGCATTCGAGGTTTGAATTAACGTTATATTATCCCCTTTTAGTAGTATCCTCCCTGCAAGTAAAACGAATATGGTTAGAATCTATAAGCTTTCTTAAAAGACTTGATTTAGTTGTTAAAATATGATAGACATTAGAGAGACAATGGAAAAGATAACCTACCAACTTGCTTCCGGTTTCCACTTTTCATGTTGACTTCTTCCGACTCATCCAAGACCAAGTTCATATACTCATCGAAACCAATAATCACCCCTTCCATTCGCAACGCGACATTTTCGTATAGCCAAACAGTGACCCTTGTACGGTTTTGCAGATATCGAAATATAAGGTTCTGGAAATTGAACATAGTAAACATACTTTAGCATTGGTGATATTATCATTCACCACGCTACCATTTTCTAATTCACATGTATTATGGCAAAACTTAATGACTCATCAAAACATACTATAACATGTAGAGCATAGACACGTTGCGTAATCAAATAAAAATTTAACCATAATGTATTAATGTATCATATCACATAATTTGTAATTATCTCATTATTTAACTTACGATGGGCTGGACCATAACCTTCTGCACCTTCTGGGATGGTTGTTTGTAAGCCATGATTGGTGTTTAGTAATAACTGATGACTGACGAATAAATAGTTATAAAAACAATTAAATTTTTTATTATTATTAAATTATCCCTGTGTAACTGTAACACACTGAGTCACAACAGCAACCAACTAGAGAACTAATTCACACGTATCTCACTTACAACCTATCAACTTTAATTATATTGTTACATTTGACATTAAACAATTAAATGTCTCCGTCTGCGTCTCCTTTCTTCTGCCGGGGAAATTGTGGGAATCTGACTATGCTTGCTCCTCTCAACTCCTTGTAAAAACGCGATGAATTGAAACAGTGAATTTACCGGGTCGTCAGTAAGGATGCTTCTTCACAAGCTACAGCTGTTGTAGTAGTTAAAGTATTTCCCGTCAGAGTTCATGAAATGCCAGTTCTTGACCGTGAGGTTGGCTCTTTGTTTGGTTTGGTTGGCTTGATGCAGATATTTGCAATAGTCTGATTATTGATTATGATTGTGAATGATTTGTTGTTATCGGAAATTGGAATGAGAAATGGTTTTATAGCAAGTTGAATATAAATTAACGATATGAATTAAGAATTTATTCGAATTCGTGAAAATTATCTGAAGTATAAAAAAGTATAAATGTATTTACAAGAGAAACCCATAAATATTTGCCTTTAATTAATATGCTTAATACTATAACACATTATAATGTTGATAATGTTATCCAGAAGTTAGTCCGTTGAACGCTAGTTTTGTTACCCAGCTTGACACCTGGCTATAGATTTTGTACTCAATAGAGACTTGAGCATCCTTCAGGAGAGAGTCACTGCAAAACTTTTGTGTTTTCAAACATCTTTCCCCCTTGTCTTGGTCGTCCATTTCGGGAGCTACAATTTTCGTGACGGTTGATCTAATGACATATGGGATATATTTAAAATCATAACTGGTTAAATATGATTGCTATATTTCTAATTTAATTTAAAAATGTGACTGTCGATTCAGTTAGTAGGATTGAACTGCTTACAACATGAAATCAAATATTTTTGTTTTCAAATTAGGTGGACTCTTTTCTCGACCTTCCCTCATATTCAAGTAATTGCAGACTACCCTCTTCATGCACATTTGACGTTTCTTCGGCTGAAGATAATACAGGGAACCGACGTTTTTAAAGAAGTCTGTAAATTCCGGCTCACCGTTTTCATCTCTAAACAATTCGAGTTTATTTTATAATTAGCCAAGTATTTATTTACACTAAATGGAGAAGTGAAGTATCAAATAATTCCAATCATACACTTGATTCAAGCCATTTATGGCTGCCGAAAAACGGGAAAGATTTTCAAATGTGGATTCTGAAAATGTGCGCCCGTTATTCCCGTTGGCCCTCAGCAATTGTAATATGTTGTTTATGAGGAAAGCCCCTAGATAATTTAATGCAAATGTCAATACACACATCTTCAAATGACGGTACTAAGTATTAACTCACCAAGAGCAAGTAAGCTGATAATCGAAACAGGATCCAGTGTGATGGCCCCATGTCCACTACCCCCACCGCCGTGCCCATATCCACCGCCTCTCGTCTGCGGAAAATTTGGTCCATCTAATGCAGAAAAAAATTATGAAAATTATTTAATCCTTCTCTACGTCACTTCTTCTCTTACATCACAATTTCAAAAATACAATCAAGCTAATCACCCTGATCAATAATGTTGGCCTCTTCACCTTGCAACTTTTCGATAAAATAGTTCACTGTTTCCGCAAGCAGCGTTGAGACCTCCATCTTCTTATCTGCTCTTCCACTGCAAAACTGGCCACACAAGGTTATACTAAAAACTAGCCAAAGTCCAACATTCTGCTGAATATTTAACAGGCCACTTCCTCTAAACCTTGAACAGAGCATTATGACGGACCCTAATATGATTTTAGAATTTTGTCAAAGTACAAAAAAAAAACATGAACGCTTGTGATGTGCTCATAAGGGAGGTTCTGAGTGAAATGCAACAAACCATACGATGTGACTTCTGTGATAATGAATCCAGTGAAAACCCAGCATTAGTTTTTTTTATTAGAAGATGATGTAAAAATAGCCGAGCTTTTAACAACTCTGAGGATAAACAGTTGCTTTTGAGAGATTTGAAACTTTAAAAAAACCTAGCCAAGCACCTTTCCCTCCCTCATAGGATTTTTAGAGCCCCCATTTCATTCTTGTCATTCATTCATTTGTATACAGCTTGTCTAACGGAATGGAGTTTATAAAGGAGCAAAGCTTTTTATTGAATTTGAAGGCACCCTTTTGTTTGAAATCGTCGGTTGTCATCCTCCCCATTGAAGGAAGGCTTGACTAATTCTGTTTCGCAGATTGAAATGAAACAGCAGATGGAGGAAGTTACCTCTTTAAATTTGAACATAGGTATTCCGTTTGGATTAAATTAACCCAGTTGGGAAGAGGAGCATTAGGCTCAAGATGATATCATGTCTGGTAGCAGCAGTCCCATTATATCATCATCGTTATAATAATTAGCTTGTTGATAAGTAGGCGCATCATCTTTTTACACATCTGTCACATGCTGTACAAAAAAGTCACGGAACATAATATTGAGCTTAGTAATCAATTCGGTAGATATTACATTACTTTACCATGATTGTTCTTACCGGGGAACAATCCATCACTCCAATTTACACTTGACGGGGCATTGGCATTGACAGTGAGTAACGTACAGGGGCTGCGACTACTTTCAGACCTATTGTGTAAAGTGTTTAGGAGGCGGTTGGATAATTGGATGCAGTTTCAATGAGCTTTTGTAAATTAATAGAGTGGAGAAAACGGTTGCAGCAAAATTGCACCAGAGCTGCTTCCCTATTCATTGAGGTAAATGGAGGTAAATCCCATGTCTCCGATACACGGAAGAAAACGGTAAATTTGTCCCATGCTTAATTCAAGTGCAATATGTGAATAGAACATGATATGCGTTTATGCAGTGCCCCATTATTATAGTTTTATGAGGGTGATTTATCTAGTTCATTAAATTGTTGACCGATTCAGTTTTAAATGGAGTGAGACCTATTTTCAAATGTCGCAAATTTATTTGTTCCAATCAATACAAAAAAATAGTGCAGGAGGTTGATCTATTTTCTTAAAAAGACATGTCTCATTTTCTGACATAGATGGCTTATGTCATTTCATCTTTTCCATGGATGCATGAAAATGTAAAAAATCACGGGGATGTGGAGTAATGGTGTTTTGCATTTAAAAATGGCATAACATGTATTTTTTATTTTTTCAAAATTATTATTACTTTTGCATAACTAAGTTAGTAATGTCAAACACTTATGAAATGGCGAAAACGGATACGCGATTTTTATTATAAATTTCATAACTGGCTGGCATATAGCCAAGTCCTTGTAATAACTAAAACTTATTTTGAAGGTGCGTCAGTGGTGTCTTCGTAATAGTCCAGGGATTCGAGTACAGTGCCGTTATTGAACGAGTTCTCCCCAGCTTTCGCCGCATTTGATAGAATTTTTGATGCCACTTCCAGTAAATAAGCAAGATTTTGCTCGGACCCCACATTAAATAGTGCGGAGGTTGCGGGAGGAGGACCAGCTATCGGTTCCTCTCCTAAGTCGTCTCCAGGAGCTCCCATTGGGCTTTGATGATGTCCCATCCCCATCCGGTAGCGGGCGTATAATATGTAGAAAATATATACTCCGAAGGATAAGACACCTAAAACAGAATATGGATCTACAAGAGCTTCCGGGACATCCCTTCGTTTGGGAAATGTGAAGGATGGGTATGTTGGTACGACCTGGGTTCGATAGATTTCAGGAACTGGTGGTGGCCTCTCGTTGAATTTCCCATTGCAGTGGTCTGCAATTGTTATGGCTATTATGAAGAGCACTACTATCAACATTGCAAGTTGATGAGGATGTCAGAATTGTTCTGTCCAAAATAGAAAATAAGTTATTTGTAGAGTAATTGAGCAAAAATTTTTCTATTTTTGTATGAAAACATGTCTTACCTTAATCAAACCTTACTTTAACGTTTTTTTCTGAAGGGCTCGAGAAAATTTTCATCAATCTGGACTGGAGGCAAGTATAAGACTGAGCAGAGCTCCAACATGGCTAGCCAGTTTTAAAACTTATATTTCCTGCTTAATGTCCTCCTTCCGGATAGTTAGAAAATGCCCCAAAATTTCCCTAATTCGAATTGTCTTTAAATCAAGATGAGTAGCCTGTTTGTTCCATTTTTGTGAGCATATAAGTTACGATTAGAACATATGGCAAGCATGAGATTTTATATGTAAACCATAATTACCCTAATTAACTCCAATTTTCAGAGAAATAAAAGTTGTTTGCTGAAGCCCGCTTCGGTAGCATGTTGTTAGTGTAGAAGGAAAACTGTAAAAATTTTAAAAATTGTAAAAATTTGTATTTTACAAAGCAGCTACCGACTAAATATTCTCAGATAATTTGGACGGACAGACCAAATAAATTCTAAAATCTAAAAAACTGTTGCAATATGTAAACTAAGCAGTGATACATTTTTATGTCTAAAGTTCATTGTTTGAAACCTTACTTGAGTGAATAGTAGACTCATTGGGGTAACTTGAAACAATGAGGTCGGTCATTGTTTTTTAATTTGAAAAATCATTGGCTCACCTGAGCACGGAAAGAAAATAAAAATATTAACTACTATAACTCTATCATTGTAACGAAAGTTGTGTTATTTTAAATTGTATTGCCACTTTGCCACACGCTTTACAAACCGAATCGACAAGGAACATTAACTGAAAATATTGGTTTTTATGATTTGCGAAATCACCAGTCCACATTTGCTGACTGATCGGACACACATTAATGTGGTCAGAATTTTTCGAGATTTTTAAAGAATGCAAATTACTCAATAAATGCAAATATGGTATAAAACCTTCATAATTGACATTGATCTAGAAAAACATTTAATTTTTTTTTAAAATCTAGATCTACTTGAATGTATGCGCGGTTTGCAATTTAAAAGTATCAATTTCTTTTCAGCCTAACCATTCCTAGCATCAGTGATCTATCATTCGGCGTGACCCACTTATAATTGCTCAAAAATATTTCATTAGTTAAAATATATTTTATTGTGAGTAAATTTAAGTTTGTAGTCTTTTTTAATTTTGTTTCCACGCCGGTTTACCAATTCACCCGGGATAAATTAAAGTAATAATTTGAGCAGTCTACTCGTAAAATAAATGCTTAACGATAGCTATGCCACATGCTGTTTGATTTTTATTACCTCAATTGTTAGTCATGCCATATGCCTAGATTTAGACAATGCGTCGAACATCCGCACCCCCATATTATTGCGGGACCAATACAGTTCCGTAGTCATTTCGTCGGCCATATCCAGCTTACGCTCATTTAAAACATTAAGTAGCCCTACTTATGTGCGTATAGTTCATATATATTCTGCAATTCGCGATTATATGATGCGAAATTCCATTTAACTCAACCTGTCCAACTGTTTCTCATCATAAATTGCATAATTGCCTGTTAACTTGTTATTGACGCTGTAATCGTAGCAAATGATTGTTATAATACGTACATAAATTGGAGGACACCAACTGGGCCCACATTGTCATTTGAAGGAACCTTCCGACTTGCTAAAATCCCCCTCTCATCCTGTATCACATTTGATGGCATTTACATCGTTATAACTTTAGCAATGTAACATTGTTTGTAAGATGAAGCCCAATAATTATTTAATGAAGTAGCATGCAACATGTTGGGGAGCCCAACCAACTTATTACACAAATATAAGGCTTCTTTAGGAAAAAAAATTATAAAGATGTACCTAATCGGAGTGATGTTCACCAGCCTAATCATTGCACCATAACCGCGGCTTTGCACACGGCGTAGATAATCTGCTTAGGTTTTCTCGAAAGAAGTAAATTGTCTTGTTCGTCATCGATTTTCATCCTTTTACGAGTGAAATAATAGGGATCCTTCCTTATTAGAGTTTTTTATTTTGATATCCCTTCTTTTCTCTCCGCTTGAACCCATATCATCACCATACAAATGGGATTGTATTTTCGGGCATAATAATGACGATTTGGTATGATATGCTTTGAGTGCATTTTTCTCTCCCCTTCCCATTTCAACTGACTTTGACAATGAAGTTTAGATTTCACAAAAATGCCATTGCGATAATAATAATATACCCTGTGTTATTTTTATTGAGCAATATTGAGAAGGAAGCATACAATTTTCTCTCTTTATTTCATGAGGTAATCCCGACATTGTCATCATGTTACGTTTTTTTCACTATTTTTACGCGTTCTACAAAAAAACTAACCAAGTTCATCCAGCTGGCAGAGTCAATTGTATGATGATTATTTTCTCTCACAACTCACTCTAGGAATCCTTAATGCTTGACATGGTAACTGTACAGTAACCCACTTTACACTCATTCAGTGATCATCTTGTCACTCGACATCATTTTCAGTTGGTTACGTACGTGCCATGCCACATGGTGCTTATCAATCGGATTTTTACAGCATATTTAGCCTGTTATGTAGTTATTATGTGAGTATGATGTAAATTATCAGAGGCGTGTAGTTGATGACTTGCTTCCTTCTTTGGGAAGAAATTATTATATCCGAAATAAATTCAATTGTGATGATGGGAAGGATGGGTGTACCTATGTGAAGGTGAAAACATGACGTGGTCATTGATTTATGAGATTCAATTCGTTTTTTACAAAAAAAAAATATTTAGCGCAAATTGATTTGTATAAAAAGATATGTATTTATTGGAAATACTTTAGTTTTGCTCTCAACTTACTTACACAATACGATTATACAAATATGTTGAAATATTCATTATCATCATACTTCATACTGGAGGATTAACAATACATTTTTTGCCCTTACCTTAGGATGCATGAATTACTGTAATTTGTAGTATTAAAGGGAATAACATAAAACCTTTACGCAAAGTGCAGTTTATGGCTGTTTTCATTAACATTTACAAACATCATTTTCACTAACAAATACTATTACATGTACTTACAGTTACGCAAACAATTCTTGCCAAGTATAAAAAAGCAGGTGCAGATTATTAATTACTGTTAAAAGTTTCATGGAAAATGCTTAGGTCACAATTGAATTCTTGATTACTACTTATATTCACTTGGCAGTCAAACACGTCAAATTGTTTTCGGGTTGTAAATATGAAAATTGGTATTTATTCTTACAACACACTCCAATAGGCTTATTTTCACATCCGGTCATGCTGGTAATGGACAATCACTCCTCTCATGTATACACAATTAAAATACACAATAAATTAAATTTAACAAAGTTTGAGAATCAAACAGTCACACCACAATTTCCCTAGCGAAAGACACACATTCACAAGACTCATTCCATAAATTAAGCATTCCACGCCAACCAACTCAGGGTACTCGGATTGGGGCAAATTGCGACAACCCGTGTTATCTCAAAAATGGTTGATTAAACCAAGAAATAATTTGCAACCTAATATAAAAAAACCTCTCATTTACTCCACACAGCCTTTCACTTCAGATTCACAGTCAATATCTTCATTATTGGACACTCGGCTCTTTATCGACTTCATAAAGGTTACGGATGCCATGTCGCCGGATAGTTGTCCCAGTCCAAGACTGTGCTCAATAGAGTTTAATTGCTATATTTTAGCAAGCATCAATTGGCATAAATAACAACAGAATATAGTATTGACCTTACCTGTATAGTTGCGAGAAGAGACTGCTTTCATCTCCTGTTGGGTCTTGGACGGCCGCCCGGCATAAATACAAGCGTGCACATGGGGGATTCTCCGATACCCTTTTGTAAGTCTTATACATTCCATCCAACTTATCCACAATGGAGTTAAAAAATGGACTGTCCTCATCTACTGATCTACGAGTACGGACCGTTGGTGTTCCAAAGATTTTCTATTTTCCATTGATATTAAAATGATTATCAACAAGCTTAAAATCACGAAGATACTAAATGAACGTGCAAGAAAGGGAAGAGTCAATACAAGTCAGTTTACAAGCGTTCAACTTACATCCATTCTTGTCATAATGTTGGGTACATGATAGTCTGACATCAGTAATGGTACGTTAATATCGACAACGTCAAGTGACCTTTGACTTGTGTTCAGTAGGGTAAGCAACAGTTGCAATAGGAAAGCACCAAATGCCAGTGCGGCAAGCAATGCGAAAGGGTCCAATCCACCAATGCCCCTGTCAAGTACATAGTCCATATAAAGGTTATTCTCTTGTCAAGTCTTAATTGTCCAATTATTTCGTTAGTTTATATTCGAAAGCTTGTCGCGTTAAAAAGTCCAGTATTAACGGCGAATTTGCAACGTTAAAGTCGATTTTAAGTTGGGATTGTCAAGGTCAGTTACTTATATCGTAATAATAGATGTTTGAAAATCGTAAAAAAGAGCGGTATGTCTTATCATAGTCGTATGAATGTAAAATATTTATGCGGTCTGGATTGTTGGATGGTTTGTAAAAGTCGTCATTTCCGTTCTGTGGGATCTTGGTGATGATGTCCAGATAGGTATAGAAAGGTGCATCCGTTAATGAATAATCATGTAATCTAGTCATGCACTTACTTCTTTCGGATCACCGTCAACAGAAACAAGATCGGACAATGCAAGGGGAATGTCTATATCTGAAACATCTAGCGACCTTCCAGAAGCCACGTTTGCAGCAGGGGCATTATTTAATAGATTAAATATGACATTAAATAGGAAAACTCCGAAGCCGAGAGTGGCTAAAATTGCGTATGGATCCAAATAGTGCCTATTCCAATTCATGTATGAATTCATTACAAATCTTTTCATATTGGCTCATTTCTTCCGAAAAAATTCTCAGAAATGATAATTGTTAATATTCTATTTAAATTGATCAAAATATTTAATTAATGAAAGTAGAAGTTTCATTTAGAGAGAAAATCACTATATTAAAACACGTACCCGTAACTCATATGATGACCACCCCATCCCCATCCACCTCCATGATCTCTGCTCTCTACCATCGCCTGGTCATCCGTGTCATAGCCGAGAACGCGGTTGGTTAACTTTTTCACTACCAGCATCCCCTGAATCATGGTTTTTGATGCAGAGGAAATATTAGCAATTGGATCGGAAGGTAACATTGCCTGTCCATCCCGGTACTTTTTCAACTGGTCAATCCCATATCCAAACATTTCCACAATTCCTGGCGCTTTCCCGTCCCTTGCATTGGCACGCTTATCCCAAAACTCCACCATGCGCTGTCCAGAGGATACGAGATGCTTCAAAGGATTGAGAAAGCCAGCCGGAACTTCTTGATCAATTATCCCCATCAACTTCTGAGTCAGCACAGTGGTCATGGCAGAGTTCAGCCCTTGACCAATGGCTTTAATAGGGCTGATATCGATTCCGCTGGAGGAGGAAAATGAAGACCTCTTTGGGGAAAAGGTTGTTGTTGTTGTGGGAGTTGTGCTAGTGGCTACAGTAGATATTGTTACAGGGTTTTTGTGAATTGGCCCAGTGTATGTCAGCATGCTCTGCTGCTTCATTTTTGATTTTGGCTCATTAGAGCTCCCATTTTTCAGCTCTAGCTGATGAATATTGAAACTGTTGAGAGGTGGACCATTCCCATTGCCAGACTTCCATGAACTTTCAGAGTCAATTTTGTACGCATATTTCATGTACTTGTCCACATTCTTATCGGGGGATTTCCACTTGGTGGAGGCGTCGGGAACTTTCCCCATCCTGCTGTGAAAGTCACGAGAGTTGTAGCTTTGCTTGAACATTGGATTTGTTATGTCAGCGGAAGAATGGTGGAATGAGTAGCCTCTACTTTCCTTTTGTTGAGGGGTGTAGAGCGTCCTAGCCGGATTTGAAAAGTGCTCAGCGTTCCCATCCGATGGTAAAATCACTGGAGATCTATGCAACTTATTACGAAGATTGTAGAGGCTCCCTAAGCGCCCTTTCGCCGCTTTCCCGATACTATCTACATCGTATTGAGTGGCTATACTAAGATATGGGAAGAACAACACGAAACACAGGAATATGTGCCTTGAGGTTGTCATCATGCTTTTTGACATCTCCATTTTAGGAAGTCTCCCGGGTTCAAAACTTTACCAGGGAAAAAATGTAGCAGTCAGTGCTGATTGTGTGTAAAACAATGGAGTCACCCGTTGGAAAACAAAAGAGAGGAAAATTAAACTTCCTCTTCACCTCAGAAATTTTTAGCCTCCTTCTTTTCAACAAAAACCAAGGCACAAAAACTATTCCCTGTTTGAGGTTTTTTCATTCCCCCGTCGTCGCAGAACTGTTTTTAACCAACCTCAACCAATTCAATCCGAGTCTATTATTAGTGAAAAAGCCACAAAGGAGAGAAAGGGGATCACAAGGAACGGCACATCTGTTTCAGGTGATTGCCAAATAGAGTCTAGCAGAGATTGGCTGACAAGTTGACGCTCTTATACTCGGTCAGATAAGAAGGGCCTCTCACAAAAACTTTTGCATCTTCACCTCTCCCTCACTCTCTTCCAATTTCTAACCTAGAGCAATGTTTTATTTTGCTCAGAGGAAAGAAAGCCTCTTTCGTACTCGTCAATCCGAACAAAAATGGAGACAGAAGAGGAAAACGCGTCCTTTTGTGCCAGTAACTGCCTAAACCAACTGAATAAATGGAGGAGGGACTGGCTGGCTCTTCTCAACCTGAGAGAAAGATCCCAACAAAGGGTAGGGGGAAAATACACCGATACTTCAAATACCTATGCATACTTACGTCAATGGATAAGGAGCAATTTTCTTATCCTTCCCTTTGCTAATCTAATGCAAAACATAATATAATGTATCATAGCATTATTGCAAATCAAAATCGAACAAGAGCCATACGCCGGCTTATCACGCTGAGTACCCGACCCTCACCACCGTCGCGACGCTAGAAACGCATCTAATCCCTAATCCCTACACTTCCCGCAAAAGCTGGGAGGTACGTATAACAAATTACTCATATTATGAAAGTGGTGTAATGCTCACAATAATCGTAGAAAAATGTATGGCAAAACTGAGTCCCTGTGACCATTTACAGAGAATAATGATTCAGACAGATTTGAAATGACGCAAACTTATCCCCCACTCCTCCAAATTACATGATACTTGTCTGAATTCATTCACACCAAATGATTTTTGCCGAAAAGGTTTCATACCTATAGCAATATGTGATGGTAAATGTACACATCAACAATGCCATAATAAAAACAGTACAGTTCAGATATCCTTTCTTCAACAATAATTGTTGCACTTGACAGTGACATTGTGCGTCGACGACCAATTTTACCGAGGGCTTGAAAGAGTAAATCCCACTCGGCTGGCATCGTTTCGGTCCATGAAATATTCAACAACTTACATAAAAATCATTGCATTACACCATGCTTACTCATAGCTAGCCTTTCCTTTGTTTAATTTTACTATTTTTTTTTCAAAAATTTTGCAACTTTTTTTAAGTACTATCATTATGAAACTGCAAGAGTGGCGACAACCAACTGCTTCCGAAAAACGCAAGAGGACCTCTCTTAACAGACGTGTAAAGTCTTGAGCTTTTTGAAACTGTTATTTTTTTTATTAAAGAGAGAGTATAACTTACTTAAATACTCATACTTTATGCAGGGTCATAAGAACCGTCATTAAAGAGGAAAATTATGCGCGTAGATAATTCAGGAAAAGTAATATTTAATGGAATTTAAATAAATAGCGGAAAGGTAAAACACCCAAGGAAAAGGAATGGTTTAGTTTACCGGCGAGCTTTCTTTTGACCAATTCGTCAAACTTAATGAATACCTATGTTTTTGTGTCTCGCCGTAATTATCATTTATACATACATTGAAGAATAACCCATTCCGAAGTAGTGGTGACTGAGGTAAAAGCAGAAAAGAAAATCGTTCCGACAACAGATAACTATCATGTCATATGCATCTAAAATTAGCGTCATATAGCCTGCTAAATAGATGAATAGCAAAGGATAATATATCCCTTGCTCATACATTCGGTTGTTTAGTTTTTTTTCGCAAAAAATGGAAGCCATCAAGCAGAAAACACTTTATACTTGTTCCGCCTATGGTCGTTTCGAATTGGCGATATAAATGCAAGTCCTCGTGATACAAGTTTACTTACCTAGTTTTCCTCCTGTCAAACGCTATTTTATCGCTTTATTTTTTTTTCAACAAAAATTATATCCTAGTGACGTTCTATTGGCTATTCGGAGAAAATTGAAACACGTTACCGTTTCAATTGTTTCCTGATGTCAGCGATGCTGCTACTGATGCTGCTCTTGAGGTATTTTATTTTCTAAATTGAGCTTATGTATGTACACACGCGAATGGTTAGGTATGTGTATGAGGATCATTATCGGTATTTATTTACACTTTTTCAAAAAATATTTAGGATAACGACGGTATGTTGACGAAACTAGACCTGATTGTTTCTTGACCTCATCTTCACACACGATTACCATTTTGTGATCATTCAGATCAATTGGTGATCAAAGCATGTCGTAAATCAAAATAAACAATTCCGACAGTTGTGATACTGCACGGTTTCAATTTTCCTCAATGTAGCCACTGGGCATAGGATACGCTCGCTCTGTAGCATACGCAAATCCTCCAAAATGGTAGCAAAATATCAGCAATAGCATATCGACATGTTATTGACATGACATTAAACTTCTCTTGTTGTCATCCATCCATCCAACAGCTTTAATCAATACGTGAGCACTTTCTAGGTAATTTTATTGGTTCTAGATTAAGATCACAGGGAAAGATTTTTGGCAGTCAAGCGTGAGCACAATGAACACAGCAACTTTCATAATGAGACTGCCAACGTGTGAATTTACATGTTACTAATTTGTCACGTGTGGTTATCTTTTTGACTGTTGAGTTTAGTTCTCATGTAGGATGATGTTGCCTTCATGTCAATTACACATCAATCAATCAATAAACACGCAGGGAAAATCTGACTACTTTCAGTTTTGATACGGACTAATTGATCCGTTTGGAGTTTGGATTTTGATTGAAAGTAAGTCAGCGTGGAGAAAATCGGGAATAATGAGGCTAGTTTTTGGCTATAATTTGGAGTGAAAAGAACTGAGTCTTTTACTATAATGGGAGCAATCGGTGAAGTTACTCTGATGATAGATTACCTACTGTAAGTAATAGCTATACTTACTCTCAGGATACTTACTTACCATAAGGATACTGTGCATCAATGAAATACTTCAATTAAAATTGCGTGTCGAATGCAGGACCCTCACATGCTCTACGCTCAGGTTTTATGCTCTAATCGAGTTTTCTCTGGTGGATTTTCGTACAATTCTTTGCATGCTCTAGTTTTTTACCTGCTACAGGGGAAACTAATGGTTCTGACAGTTTCAAGACTATTTTTACTGAAAAAGTGGAAGAATTGAAGAAAATGTGAAAAATTAACGTAAACCCTCTGAAGGGCCTTCAACAAGGAAAGGAGAAACGTTGCTCTCTTATGGACAGCGATAAAAAAAATTGCAATAAAAATATATAGATCGAAGTATTAACGATGGTTTTCTCTCACCACTGGCCACTGACCAAACTAGGTTATTGTCGCAGTAACGTGATTAACTTGTCAGAACGACTCATCGGCTTATGTTGTATGTATCTTAATTTCAGATTTTTTATCAAACATCAATAAATGTAAGCTCGCCCTTATCCTTCTCTGGAGACAAGAATCCGGGCCTTATTTTCCATCTACATATTTTTTTATTATGGGCGCGCTGCACTGAAAAAATCTAGCTAGATCAAAACGCGTCTGCTCAACTCACTCACGAATTTCTGCGTGAAGTTTCCTTTTTAATAAAATTTAGCGTTTTCTACGTCATTTCTGTTTGTTTGTTTGTTATGAATGACCATTTATTCTTTTCAAAAGTCATTATTGTTTTTATATTATTGTTTTTATATTGTTACGTATCATTAGTTATCTGCATCACTTGCTTCCTAACGGCAATATATCTGCATGATACCATATTTCACGTACGCACGTCTAGACTGGGCACGCGGAGTTGTTTTCACATCATTTGAGATGGTGTCCGTTACGGTAATAAAATAAACCCATATAATACATTGTCCTATTTTAAAATGCAAGAAATGGCCATTTTTAATTGACCTGCTGTGGCAAATGAGAGATGATATACTAAATACATATACTAATCATAACCAGGAGAGCATGCAAACTGCAGATGGATTTTTTGAAAACTTTTGCTTCATTTTCAGTCAAATCAGATTTAAACTTAGCTGCTTGGAAATGACTTTTTCATATTAAATTCATTGTAATGCTAAAACCATGCAGTGACAATGACTAGTAGAATTGTCAATGAAAAAATTGGCATATGATTCCTGAAACATTGGTTTAGTGTCTTTTCTAATAGAAAACGGCACATGCTTAAGCAAATTCTTACCCGTATTAGCACAATGATGATTGATTATATGCCCATGTAACATTTTCATAGTAAAATCACAGAAATCGCCACTTGAATTTCTTTTTTGAGAGAAAAAAAACGGTACATTGTTTCTGTCTACGTGATATTGGGAACCTTCTTATTTGAAACAAAGTTTCATTCATGTTCTGTGAACTGTAAAAAATGGCACGTGTGGGAACGACAATGTTTCAATTCCGAATAGATGCAAGTTGTAAAAATATGCTAGGACTCAGTGCAGATAAAATGATGCATGTGGACTTGAAGACTAAACATATTTAGTTTTTATTAGACCCAGATATTTTGTACATGTGCTGATGGTCAAGAAGTTTTAAGCGAAGGGATGTGTGGTTTTTTTTTCACATTAAATATCGTTCTCCCACCTATTGCTCCCTAACGGCTTATAAGTTTCAAAGTGTATTTGCAAAATTATTGTTATCTAATTGAATTAAGAAGGTATGGATGGTCGTGCCGCAAACTGCCCGCGTTATAGTATATTAGTATCTAGTTTTGATATTGACATTCGGGAGTAGGATCTCAATTGACATTTAATGTTCTGAAACTTATATTTAATAAAACTATTATTAAGAATATCGTTTAAACAATCCCGTCATATTTGAATTTACTATATATGCAACGCTATATTCAATAAATTATTATAGTAAAAAATGCATGAACGTAAATATTTATAACCATAATAAATTTATGTAAACTTGTCACAAGTATATAACTCCCAAATCTCCCTTTCCAAACCCAAAATCACCGTTTGGTGCATTGTTATATTAATCACTTCAATCATGGGTCTTGCATCGGATTTTCCAGTAGGGCTCACAGGATTTTAGATCTTTCTCGTTCAACAACTCAACCAGGAATTTATGTTCCACCGCATTTGTACAATTGATTAACCTGCTGACGAACACGTGCCTGCAAAACATATTTTTTAAAAAATATTTAAGTAATTCTTGAGAAAATGATATGTTATCGAGTGTTATAATTATAGGAAAATATGAAGCGTAATCTCACAGCAAATCGTTATATTTCATTTTGAACACAATTTTGCAAATTCTATTTTTCATGCAAACTGGATCCAATGAATGGTATGCGTTAAATTCTTCCAGCTCTTTCCATACTCCCGTTATTACACCAACAGTAGAGTCAACGTTCTTATTGAATAGCATTGGGTCTTCAGATTTGTCAAACATATTAACCGATCTCTGGCGCCTTTTGGGCTGGGCTTCTTTAAGATTTCCAAGAAGCAAATTTATCGGTTGCGCAGTACGTAAATTCGGCATTACTTCCCACGGCAGACTTCGTCGCATGGTAGTATTTCGATTTAGAGAATTTTGCAACATTAGTCCAAGGTAGCTATCAGTAAACAATTTAAGCAACGATAACACACAACAAATATTCAAAATTATAGCACGTATAATTACTATGACATACGTTAAGAAGGCTAATCCGCCAAGAATTGTGAACGGGTCCAAGAATCCTCCATATGCTGAAATATAAACGTTTGTTAATTAATATTTAACTACTTATATTATAAGCGTTACATTTTAGTTGAGACAATGAACCAACTTGCGTGTCCATGCCCATGGCCATGACCATGGCCCCTTCCTCCATGGCCGGAAGCGCTCATCATCATCATATCCATTTCGCTTACTCCCAGAGGGAGGGATGACTCGATTTCATCTGGGGCTCTCATGTCGTAGGCCACTTGACTAAATTGTCTAATGAATGATCATAAAAGACATTGGTTGTAGCACTCAATTAAAGCAGATTTCGATTAAAATCCAACCATAATTAAGCTTAGGAGAAAGTACCCATTTTGATCCAAAATATTTTCATAGTCCAAGGATGGCCGTAAGACTCCTCCTGAAGTAGGCATAAGTCTATATCTGCCTACTCCGGGTTTCATCAAACGCTTTTTGAAAGAAGACAAGTGCATTTGCTGATGCTTCCTAAATGCCTGTCCAGTTGCATCCGGCTCTTGATCACTAATCAAGTCAGTTTCATCTCCGCTCCTTGACTCCACCACTTCCGGAATTTTTTCAAAAGCATCGCCATTTGCAACAGAATGGATAAAGTTTTCAAGTCCATCCTTTGACTTTATTATAGACTGGATTAGCTGCCAACGAGGATCCAAACCTTGTGGGATTTTCATCGAATTGAGAACAAATGGAGGCACCCCAATATTTTCACTGTAGGGGATTAAACTGGATAAGAAACCATTGTACGTATCTGTCAAATATCGCTTAAGCGTTGGCTCCAAATGACCTTTGATTTCGAGCAGCTTTCGTATCACATCCCGTTTCGGCATTACCATCGATGCCAAGGACTCAATCCCTTGCTTTGAGGTGATCATATTTTTAATCGGGCTTGCCAATGTCAATAGCTTGTCCAAGTTTTTAAACAGGGATACTGATCCAACCTCCCTCCGCATAGGTTCGCTTTCTGTGGAGCCCTCCTTCTGCATATTTTTACGAATATCTGATTTCACATTGAACTGAGTAATATTGGAGAACACTTCAGTTGGAAGAACTTGATCATTTCTTGCTGAATTGTGCAATTGATTCCTTAGATTTCTCAAAGCTGCCAATCTTTGATTTGCGTAAGCTTTGATATTTGAAAGGGAGCTTGTGGAGCTCCCCGTCTCAAAAATGTTCCAGGAAAGTCTTTTGCCATGGCTATTGGCAACGAGCAACGCAGAAATGATGACACAAACTAAATTTAGTCTCTCCATCGCAAGTCCTTAGCAATCTAATAGCAGAATTTTCGAAGGGGTGATATGAATCCTGGTCCAAGATGGTGACTGCGAGATCATCTGCGTAAATTCCCTATTATTTTTTTAAACAAAATCACTCCTGTATGGTTGGGATGACTTTCTGCATTACATTGCCATGGTCAACTATTCTCGAATCTAATGTTGCTTGAGAAAAATGTATGCATTTAATTATACCTGGTTGTGAAAAAAATGTGAATCGAATTAGGCTTGGGTGTCAGTCAAAGAAGAATATGAAGTGGCATTTGGTACAGCATAAAATGGTGTGACTGCTCTGGTGTGTCGTTGTTTGAGCCGGATACCGTTACAGATCCGGTAACAAAGGAACATTTTCTTAGAAACCCTATGGTGTAGAAATGACTCATTTCAACGCCTCAGTGGTTTTCAATGGAGAGGAGACAAAAACGGTTGTAGATATAATTAGCACTCCACAGTATTATGTTATTGCTCTGTACTTCTGTCATACAAATAAACAAGTGTTTTCCATGTAAGCCAGTCTGGTAACAATACAGATAAAATTTAGTCTTTTTCCACAAACAAATGCAGAAATATCATAGAATTACCAGAATCACAACGATAATTGATAGATGCACGGATGTAATTTATGTGTTTACGACCACGCTTTTTTATGACAAATGTGACATTTAGATATATGAAATTTGTCGATGCATATTTCCACTGTATTTAGAAATATTAATCAGGAAAAGCTACTTTAAAATGTACAATATTTGATTAGGCTCACCCTGTCTACAAGGAGCAGGCGGAATTTAGAGAAATGAAACATAGATAAATGCGTATAGTATTGTACATACACTTGTAATTAAATGCTCATGCTTGTTGCGAAGCAATTTGTATGAAATAAAAAAACGCTTGCATCTTTGTTGAATTGGTTGCGTACTAATAATTATATAAATAGGAAAGTTTATTTCAATGATGACAATAATCTTGCACATAAAAATGAATTAATAGAACAATTCCTTTAAAATACGAGTTTATTCAGGTAAATTTAATGGTTTTGTAATACTGACAGCAAAATAAATATGTGAAATAAATAATACTCATACTTTATTCAATTTAAAATATATAACAACTAAACGTACTGAATTTGTAAGTACCTTTCAATTTATATACTTAAGCGATTTTTATACAAAAAGGCAAATAAGTTAGTCATCCAGCCAGGATTATTTAGTAGTCACTGAGAGCTAGATAATTCTAATAACAATGATTTTTTAAATTCTTATGGTTCCTCGCAGTATCCCCCAATAACAAGTTCGTCACATTTTTTAGGGTTCCCAACAATCTGCTTCAATAGATCCTGAAGCCCCTCGCCGTTTTCTATGTAGTTTCCAAAGGCCGTTCTGAAATTACATTAAAGCAGATATTAGAATGACAAGTTTACCAAACTTCAATTTCATTTAGCTTCAAGTTAACTCCATGATTTTTTTTCTTGTTGATGAGAGACTTCCTTACAGAAAAACGCTTCCCAGACTGGTCTTCAGGGATTGTTCTGCTAACGACGAAGAGGCCAATGTTTCACACGCCAATTTTCGAATGCATTGATATTCTACCGGATCCTTCTTGAAGGCCGCAAACCACTTCCCTATTCCAACCTTATCGCGAATGTCACGAATCGTTCGGGAATTATTTCCTACATTTTCCAGCCACGCAGAGTTAGCAATCCAGTCCCCGATTTTCACCATAACTTCTGGCAACTTGTCGGAATCCAATCCAAGGGAAATTGGGGGCAAGTTGAAGGATGAGTCAATGGATCGTCTCGCTGGAAAGAAACAAATGAAATAAGGAAAAATCAGTTAGACAACATCATGTATCATTTCCAATGTTTGCGAGTTCGTTTACTTACTGCTGCCAACCAATAGCTCATACATTAGGGCTCCAAATAATGCAGCAAAAGCGGATACCGCAATAATTGTGTAAACATCAAACGAACCTCCACCACCGCCACCGTGGGATGGCCAGCCACCCCACCCCCACCCTCCACCTCCACCTCCTCCTCCACCTTGCCGTGCCACACTAATGGCACCCCCACTGGCTAACCTTCTTCCAGACACCTTTTCCACCCCAAGTTTCTTAAATGGTATTGAATTCAATTTCTTCAGCTTATGGGTCTTCATGTGTTTCTTCGTCGACCGTGATGATGATGAGGAAGCCAATGATCCTTCATATTCCTTCCCGTAACTGTTCCTGGATTTGGACCACTTTCCGATGGCATTTTGCTTCAGCACTTTCCAATCCAAGCTATCCGTACTTTGAGAACACAGAGCTATCCCGATACTCGAGAGAAACAATAAGAGAACATACGGACGCACTACAGGATGCATTTTAGAAGTTGAACGAATCTCACAAAACTGCATTCTTCCACTTGCAATTAGTTCACTGGTAAAATGTTTTTATGGAAAATTTATCTATAAATTCATGCATGGATTAATATGCAACTATCTCAATAATTAAAATCAATTGTACATCAGTAATGTTCACAAAAATAATGATCCCCGCTGACAATCATAAATATAACAACTGAATTTTGAGATATTCGACGCGGATTTGAGTTTTCATAAGATGAACAACGACTTTTTCCCCAGCTCATGTAACGAATCAGAGGGATTGTGATCTGTGATCTAAACGTTACAGCAGACAAGTCATTTTATACTGTCGTCACTTTTCACTTGGCCCATCAATAAATATCCCATCGGAACTGCTTTCATAAAAAAAAACTCTTTCTAACCTACTCTTATTATCTAAGACTCTTATTGCCTACTATGCTTAAGTCGTAAAACCAACGATTCGATATTGATATTGGTAATAATATCGCTTGTCAATAGCAAAATAAAATATTGCAATTGAGATTTGAGATGTAGCTTCAACTTTGATATCCAAAGGCAAATCTCAAGCATATCGAAATCTTTAACAACGGAACGTGGCTTATTCTAGTCCCATTCCTCCAATTTACCTACTAGGCTTATCTTCAACTCGTGTTACATTTTTTTGTAACACTTATTGGTCTAAAGGCGATACGCCTACATTATGCCCTTTTGTCGCAAGTGTGTATCTATGCATTCTGCAATTCTCCTATAAGCCCTTTCAGTCTGCAAGCAAGTGTCAGTGAAGATGATCAAATCTTCCCTGTAATATCATCATCGTCGATCAACCGCGACGGGGATGAAGACGCAACACACATCTAATGACGGTTTAATGATTTTAATGGCTTTTACACGGCTGACTACGGTCGAAACTATTACAAATTTTATTCTCTTCCCTGTGAGTACTTTTGCCATGCCCAATGCCAAGAAACTTTTATATTCTGGGGAGATTTCTACCTAGAATCCACAAAGCTTTTCGAGGAACTTCGGGATCACCGCTGTTGAATGCGATTTTTTTGTAAAAAATTGAGCAATTCAATAGCGACTTGTTCTCAGGCCCTACATTCAAAAATAGCATTGTAACTTTAGGTTTGCGGTTTTAATCTTAAAGTTCGTAATAAGTGTAAATATATTTTAGCAAGTTTTTCAACCATTTTTGATATGAGCAGACAAAAACTGTGAGCTTGATGTCTCAAACGGTGATGACTGTAAGTGTCAACATGACTTTGAATGCAAAAAATACTATAAATATAGTAAAATCGTGTTTACCTCTAGGACAAATTCAGAATTTGAAATAATAAATACAGGATGGCACACGTTGTTGACCTAGTTTTTGTCTTCAATGTTGAAACAAATATGGCGTTTCCTTTAACGACTCACATGATTTGTTGTCTTCATCACCATCAAAGCGTAGAATGAAGCCGTGAAATTTGTGTGGTTCCTCTGAAGTTTATGCTCTGATTTTACTCCCCTTTCAATGAAATCAAGTGAAAGTTGGAAGGGATTATAAGTTCAAGAGGATGTAGCGGTTAATTAGTCATTCACCTTCAAAACTTTGAGAATGGCTATAATGTCCATATTGACAATTCCGGCATGCAAACAAATAAGTACAACGCTGGCTTGAAAATCGAAATCATATTGATAGTAATATATATTTATACTGTGCTATATTGTTGATCGAAATAATCAACAACGAATCTACTGAAATGCAATAGGACGATGTACATAAAACCCTTTAAAACAACTCATTCTCACATCTCACATTTTTTTCTGTTTACAACTAGGAATCTCCGAGAAGAATCTGAAACTAACTCTTTCCCGAAGTTTATGTGCAATTCGTCCGTTCATGTCAGAAAACACATTTGGACAACCCTAATTAATTAAATGTTTTTATAGATCTGCTAAGCTATGAAATCTGAATTTAAACGTCGCGATAGACAGAGTAGTAAATGTTAAATTGTACATGTTTGTAATTACATATTCCACTGTATAGCTACACACATCAAATCTTTAAAAAATGTGTGCATGGCCTCTATCACACAACAAAAAACTCATATACAGATAATATACAAAAGCACTTCTTCATTGTTAAGTCAAAATGAACGTGAAGTTGTAAAAGCAAAACTATTAATTACAGATTTAAACCAAGGAAAACCAGCAGTCACGTAACTCTTTTAATCCGGGTCATCCGGGGTAAATGAATGCTTTCTAAGAATTTTCTGTGAACTTGAAATCATGTCATGAGAATCGATCCAATGCAGCGAAGCGTCTTTGTTCATTTTCTAGGAGCAACTTTGCTCTAACACACTGAAAGTGTCTCATCTGGCCCCGTTTCTTGCGCACGATATTCAATCTTGCTACCAAAACACAAGTTGGGTACTTTTTCGACGTAAACACAAGAAGACAGTTTCAATGAAAAAAATGACTATTGAAGGGCTCATTTATATTTAAAAAATATAAAGACGTGATGAACGTCCGGTTTTTAAAGGATTGCTAATTCCAATTACAACGGCTCATCGTGGTTTGTGAATAGTTTGGTGAGAAGGAACGCAAATGCCAAATTGAATTGAGGAGTTTTCAACCAATTGTGATTAAGAACCCTACATTTTGAATCCCATTTTATTGGTGAAAGTGAGGTCAAAGTTCGAAGCTTTTGTAGCTCCGAAAGTCCCCCAAAATGCCGAAGAATTCCAGCGCCCCACTCCCCATCCAGTCGACAGCTGGTGCTGTACCAATCAGAAATGAGAAGGGTAAGTTCAAGTTTAATTGCAATAAGTGATGTTCATAATGAAGAGTTGGTAATTTAATTATGCTGATGTTAACGCTTATCTTTATGAACAGGCCAAGTGTCCATGCAAAAGGTGAAGGTTTCCAGGTACGTGTCGGGAAAACGTCCAGAATATGCCCCTCGCAGTTCCAGTGATGATGAGTCGGAAGAGGAAGAGTTCATATCTCAGAATCGGTTCAAGCACGATGAGGAGGAGGGGGAGGAAGACGAAGAAGTACGTATGGCGTAATAGTCAATTAAAACAATGAATAATGAAATGCAATGAACTGCATGTCAAGATCTTTCTATTTGAGTATATGATTGTAATTAAGATTTGTTTTTGGCGTTTGTTGTAGGACAGGGATCATCTAAGGGAGCAGGAGAAATCGGATCCTCGGTTGCGTCGTTTGATGACATTAGAAACAGGTTCAAGATCTCGAAATCGAAGGTTTGTTTGTATTTACTTTGTTTATTTGTAATCTGTAAACACAAAGACAAAGAGTACATGTCAATATAAGTATGTGAAATAATTGTGTGATGAGCAGGCTAGAAGAACCTGAGATCCTGGACAGTGACCAAGAAAGCGAAGATGATTTTCGTGCTAAGCGTCATGAGTCGGAATCCGAATCTGAAGAAGAGATACTCGATGACAAGGAAATGGAAAAGCGTCGCGCGTACCTACGTCAACGTGCACTAGAAAAACGGGACGAAGAGGAACTGCTGACGAAGGAGGAAGAGAAGGAGCCTGAAAGCGAGGAGAGTGAATCAGAATATGAAGAATACACAGGTACGTCTCGCATTAAAATACTTACTTTTAAATGTATGTATAATCATAGTGACGTTCGTAATGTTGCAATTATAATCAAAGTTGAAATGAACCTATTTGGAAACAGATTCTGAAGAAGAAGCCCGTCCACGATTGAAGCCAGTGTTTGTTAGAAAAGACGAGCGAGTGACGGTTAAGGACAAGGACAATGAAGAGGTTGTCTACAAGCAAGTGGAGGAGCAAACCCGTGTTAAACAAGAAGAGCGAAGGAAGGAAACGTTGAAAATCGTGGAAGAGGAAATTCGCCGTGAACGAAATAAAGCTGAAAGTGATGAGGAGGAGTCCGAAGTAACTATGCCTAAGCTAACCGATGTTAACACTGATGAAGAAAACGAGGAGGCTGAGTATGAAGCTTGGAAGATCCGGGAACTAAAGAGACTAAAAAGAGCCCGTGATGAAAGAGAAGCGTATAAACTGTTTTCCTTTTATAAACCTTTTATTATAAATAATATATATTCATTCCACGAATGGTTGTATTTGCTGTAATTTTCAACTCTTGTTAAATTGCTTTTTTACAGTTATCGAAGAGAGCAAGCAGAAATCGAAAGAATGCATAATATGACAGATGAAGAGAGGCGAATAGAAATGAAACTGAAGCCTAAAACACTTCTGAACAAGGCCACGAAAGGAAAATACAAATTTTTACAAAAGTACTATCATCGTGGTGTCTTCTTTCTGGTATAGTTTATATTTAATAAATATTATTGAACATAAGCTTGCACGAAATAGATATTCATACTTGATGTCTTTGTTTCGCAGGATAAAGAAGACGACGTGTACAAAAGAGATTTCTCCCAGCCAACACTTGAAGATCATTTCGATAAGACTATTCTTCCCAAGGTCATGCAAGTCAAGAATTTCGGTAGAAGTGGTCGTACGAAATACACTCATTTGGTCGATCAGGACACAACCAATTTCGAGTCAGCTTGGGTATCGGAAACTGCTCAAAACCTGAAATTTCACACGTCACAGGCTGCTGGCATTCGTCAAGTCTTCCAGAAGCCTACGTTTAAACGACCGAAAGCTGATGTCAATAAATAGATGTTAATTTGAAAGGGTGTAAAACTACAGTAAGGTTCAGATAGGTCAAAACTAAATTCTTAGTAAATGTATTTACTTAAAATTACATTATACGTTGCTTATTTGTTTGCTCCGTCAGCTAAATAAATGAAATATTTTGAACATCGCATCGTTTTTATTTTCTAAATATAGTTTTTTTTAGTATATTATTATGACTTACTTGTAGATATCACAATAAATAATTCAATATAAATAAAAATTAATAAGTTTTATAACCAATTATGAATTATACGCCATACATAGATACATATATAAGTATTTGATTCAGTACGTCTGGTTTTTTGGAGAATTATTTATCTGAAAGTGCACTTTCTATATCTGTAAAGGCTTTTGTACATGTTTCGGTGAACGCTTTCCCATCTGCACTACCTTTGTTAGTTGCGGCTATGCATCCTAAACCTGTATCCCATATTTGATACCTGTGAGAAATAGGAAGATTAATTTATATTTACCCTTTATATTTTGGGTCACTTTTGAAAAGTGTTAATGTCAGTTCCTTATTTCATTCATTTTTAAACTTACGCAATCCCAATGCCATCTTGTACGACAGGACCGAATGCTCCCACTCTAACTGCTGGGCTAGCGAGTGTTGATGTAGAGAGAATATTGTAATTTATTTTAGCGTAGGCCTCATCTTTAAATATATCTGGGAGTTCAGAACCTTTACTCAAGGCTATGGTCTTCATAGCAAACAAATGCCGATCAAATCCTTGACCTGGTGGATAGAAAAATAATTAATTGAATTAATTAGTAAAATTGGTATTGACACAACTGCTGGTATATTTCTAATACATACTTCTGGGAAATATACGCCAGTTTAGTCCACTTACCCATTGCTGCATCCTTAGTAAGCTGACCATGTTTTTCTGAGCACTTTTTAATCAAGTCCTTTACCTGCCCTTTGTTACTTTTCCATTCACCACTAGAGAGCAATCTGCTGACGTCCTACAAAGAATAACCGAATTTAATAGTATGTTAAAAAAAGTACGTTGATGTTGGCATGTTTAGTTTCGAATTCCATAATTCGTAATATATCATATGTCACTTGTAGCTAACCTTTGTGAATGATGTAGCGGGACGAATAGCCTCGGTACGACCATGTTTGAACGCGGATGTGCTGCATGACTCATAGGTTGTAACAGTGTTCGACGTTAGTCGATGATAAGCTACTTGAAAACCTAACTGCATAAGCGAATCAGGGCTAATTCCCCACTTTTTGCATGCCTTCCTTCCAAACTTCTCCAGTAGGAATGGGTTGATTTCCAAACCATTGATTTGGGCGTTGAATCGTTTTTTCGCATTCGAAATACCGTTTTTGGATTTTTCGTCAATTTCAAATTCTGTGTTAAGCAAAATAAAAAAAAAAACAAATATAAAATCATCCTGCTGAATTTGGTAATACCTTACAATAGGTAACTTTGTCTTATTATTTACTTACCTAATAGTGTCGGAGGAACAGGTGGTCGCTTTGGTTCGATTTGATTCGACCATTTATGATTCAAGCTGTCTTTGTGAATATCATTGAAAAACCTCATGACAGCAACTCCGTCACCCCATGCATGCTCAAAGTTAAGACCAGCCCAACCATCTTTTGTGACAATAATGTTGAATGATTTATCAAACCATCTATTCGTACCATCGCTGTGAAGATATTGTCGAGTGACAGGTACGGGCTCATTTTCGCCAAGTTCTTCCTCATCCAATGACAACACAAATATGGATGTATCCAACTCCTGAAACGATTTCTGATTTTGAACACTTGTTTGGACCATGTGTGCACGCACGTCTGCCCATTTATCCCGGTTTTCAGAAGTCATAATACCGATCGGATTGCTTTGCTGGGGGCATTCGTCAGTCAGAATATGCTCCAGACAACCCATTAATGTGCTGATAGGCAGAATGTTACCTGAAGGTAAAATAAATATTCAAGTGTTTCGGTCACGGAGATTCAGATTTCAAATTTCTCTAATTGACATTTTATATTTCTTTAACATATAACTAACCATCTTGATCCAATACGTCTACTTTGTATACGTTTCCCCCGCGCATAACTGTAATATGACGAACATCTGGTGCCCCTTTGATAAGTTTATCAATTCCACGATTTGGAATTCTGGCGGAACGGAACAAGCTAGGATATTGGGACATATCAAGTGGAAATGCCTGTTTGGGAAACAATTTTAATATTATGTCCTTCATTAGCTTACAGAATTAGTTTAAAACGAATCGCTACATAATGATGCATACAACAAACCAACCTTAAACAGATATGAACCATATGTCGCAAAAGAGGTGGGCATCAGTTTCATAATCTTCCTGTAGCGTTGATTATCCGATTTGCCTGGATTTAAATGGAAGACTTCAGGTTCTAAAATCTCATTATCAAGTGACTTCATAAATCTGATTAGAAAGATTTTTTTAAAATCAATATAAAGGCATTTCATTTAAGACTTACAAGTTCCATTAATTACAATAAAACTGTCATCGTATCGTCTTACCGCAGAGCTGAAACAAGCAAATTAGTGGCTCTAACCAACTGCTTCCTCGAACTGGGTTGCCTTTTCATCACATCCTCATCCTCGACAAATACCAAAGCCGGGTTCGTGTTAATTGGCAGAGGCAGCCGATCCTTAAGATACATCTCGAACCATGGCTGACATATATAGCTGGTATGTTTAAGACCCTTGTCCATCTCCAGCAGTTCATTGTGAAGTGCTGCAAAACAACAGTATCATAAATAATTACTAATTAGCTTTGCTACTACTCTATCAACATACCAGATGTTTAAAACTGTTTTAACTTGACTTACAGATTCCAACCCCCTTTTGAAAGTCCGCTACAAGCTTCTCAGTCTTCCTCAACTCCTCAGGTGTCAACAGTGGTCTCAACGCCTCCAAATAGCGTTTGCAAGTCAGTTCCAGCTTCGGAATGGGCAGACGAGGAAGTGAGTTTTGAAAATAGTAAGAGGACAAAGGGCCACCTGGAAGATACTGGTACTCCTTTCTCAAATGGTTTACTTCCTGGGCTTCATCTCCCTTCTTCTGTGGATCCACCTTCTCCCCCTTCGCCTTCCTAACAGTCGCACCGGAAGCGTTTCGCATCCAGGTCGTAGGTAAACCTAAAGTCCTCAACCGGCATGACGACGTGGCTATCATTTTACTCGTAGAGAGACTATGTCGTGCTCGATAAGCCAGCATCGTTAAGTTAGCTGTTTAATAGTCTCTAGTTAAAAGATGTTTTTAAATTACACTAAATACTTTAATTATAATGGAGCCAGCCGTTTAGCAATTTTGCTATTTCTCCCTGCTTGCTTTGACAGCAGTCAGCCGTCTAGGGCTTGTTATTACTTTGCTGTTGTTTCTCCCAGCCCAGTCACAACGCAAAGATCAGAGTCCACTTTTCTGTTTTGTATATATGTAGATGATAGACGGCTGCTGCAGCTGACGAGTTGCAAAACAATTCCCCATGCATAAAAATGAAAAGCCGCTTGCTGACTCTGAGCTTTATGATAGGATTTGTATGCATTTTCAAAAATCTCAACGGATTTATGCATAATACTTATGTTACTGTTACTTCAGCATGGTACTAATCAAACCATAAGTTAAATACTATGTAATGGTAGGTTCAAGAAATGGCAATGCAATCTTTAAATAAATTTGGCTCTTATAAAACCCATAATTAAGTTTGTCTCATTTTACCCCTACTCAAACTGATGAATAAAATGAAGTACAGCAATGTGTTGTAAGTATTCATGATATTGAAGACAACTTGACAACTTCCAATGTATTCACCAGCCAGTATAACAACTTAATCACAATCAGTATAGTTTAAATGCTTTGACTAATAATACTAATAGCCTTAGATGTCATGTCATGCAGCTCCTTAAAGTGAAACTAAAGATGATGTTACCGATTCTATATCATTGCATTGTAATTTGCAATGGGAATTCCTAGTATGGACAATGGAAACCGGCATGGAAACGGTGCAGTTTTGCAAAGAAAAAACAACAAGACTGGGCTGATGACCGGAGCTGTTGACGAGATGAGGATAAGGAAAATGGTTTTTCATAAGTGTTTTTAAATCTTCTCCATATATGATGGAGTTCCTTGGTCACAAGAAGCAGCATAAGTTTATATGAATTTTATTCTTGACAATGAATGCTTTCACCGGAAACCATTTACGATCAGTTAGTTCCATTTTTAATCATGATTACTTGAGGACAATAATTTTATTTTTAAATGTCGTATTTAACATCAACACGCTAATATGGTTACAATTTAACTACTAAATTATGCCAAATCAACAACATTTTCAACGTTTCCCTCCACTCCCTTGAATTGTCAATTTACTGGAGGGGCTATGCATTTGGTAACGTTTATCCATCATTACAGCCGAAATACATTTTCAGAGAAAAATTCCTTCATGCTCCAGCTAGTGCTCATGTCTATCTATACATTTGCGAATAAGTGTCTCTATTACCATGTTTGGATTCCCTATTTAGGTAACTTACAACTTACATAACACGAATTACATTATAAAGTGCAATGTCTTCAATAATGAATGATAATGGGATGCGAAAAAAGATGTCCATTTCATATAAGAAAGAGCTTGCTTTTTTAAAGTTTACCTGCAAACACTTGCACTTCTTCCCCTATAGCAACAAACAAGGAGTCGAACACATATTGAGTCAAGTGAAGATGAGCTGTAAACCATAAACCTTTTCATTTCATTACAAAGTCAGTATTATAAAGTTAGAGTGGAGTGTAGTAGTGGAAAGTTGTTGGGCATGTGATACTGTCATGTGGCAATGGCAACACCAAGATGAACATGGAAACATTTTTTTTCCGAGTTACAAATTCTAACTTACAATCTGGATAGGAGAAATGAGAGGAGGAATGGAGAATGATAATGCTCTGGTGGTAGGGGAGTTTGTGGTGAAGGTGAATGCAATATTATCATCCTTACAGATGAGAAGACTCATATAGGGTCACTCTTTATCAGCATGATTTAATCCTTTATAATTGCTTTATTTTTTAACTATAACTTGAAGTATTTTTTTTAGTGGGTAGGCTACGTTTAGTTCTTAGACTGGACTATATAGGCGCAGTTATATTGTTTGGGATTGTAGGCTACAAAAATATCATTTCATTTCCTTGGCAAAGTGGAAAGTGCTTAATTTGCTGCTTGTTTTAGTCAGTTTATAGACGAAATTTGGAATAAAAATAAGTCTAAGTCTGTTCACACAGCCAGTCACAGTTGTTACTAGGAGGGTCATCTAATAGATAATTCATAACGAGCATAATGGCGAGCAGTTGTCGACTTTGCAAAATTTTTGGCAATGCCAGACTCCCCCGGTATACAACTGCCGGTGTGAGGTAATCAATCAATTATATTGATGGGGATGATTGTTGAGAAGGTTGCTGATAAATGAGGTTGATCTTGTTTCCAGGGCATTCAGTGTGTCTGCAGCCCGCCATGAAGGGCCTTCGGGGGAAGGCTTCCTCAGCAAACTCTTTGTGAGAAAGATTGAGCCCACGAAGGAGTCACACTCGTCACTTCTTGGAGAGAAGGAGGTTATCTATGAGATGCAAACACATCAAGTCAAGCCGGCGTTTTTGGACAAATATATTGATAATTAGTAAGAAATCAAGAAAAGATGGGAAACAACAATTGACTTTTTGAAAAAGATTGCAAAAAATGCAGAAATTAGATTAGCTTTCTAGTGCATGGAGAAATTTGCTGTTGGGGTTCTGACAATATTTTCCTGCATTGTTGCAGTGAAATGCTTCTTTTCATTTTCATCTCCTTCCATGTAACACTTTCCTTGTCTAATTTTAGTGATTTGGGAGAAACTAAATAAATCGATCCCGCTTTAGAATGTTTTTCTTTCGTTTGTGCGGCTCTCGATATTCATGCTAATCTTGATTCGAAAATTAACTATGTATGATTCTATTTTCTGCTAAAACTCAAGTATATTTAACATCCCATAAAATGAGAAATTGAAATTGGCAAATATGTAAAAAAAAAATTACGAGGTCGATTTGTATTTTTTATTTAGTATTTTAGTATTGCCAATTTAACGTAACATGAGAAACGTTTTATAGTTTGAAAACCAAACCAGAAAACCTTAAGCTTATTTTGGTTACGAGAATATAGTCCGAATTTCTGATTCATGTGTGAATACTTTTCGAAAGAAATGAAAAGAATAGAACAGAAAGCTTTTATCTGTTCTCTGCTTCAAAAGATGAGTAGCTCGTTACAATATACAAATTGTACAAATTCGAATGAATGAATGCTTTTCCATAACTGCGTAATCTTTTGTTTAATTATAATTTTTTGCTGGGTCGGTGTTACTTTTCTTATGAATCTGAGGTGGGGCATGTTTTGCTGTACGAAAATTAAGATCGTAACAAAAGAAAATATTATATTTTTGAATCTCTAGTGAGAAAACGGTTAACGTGGCCCACAACCTGAAAGCTGGAGAACTTATGGCGAGTTGGGTGGTGGCGATCGGAGACCAAGATCAAGTTCTTCATGTGTGGAAATATACGGGCGGTTACAGCGGAGTTGATAATGCGAGAAAGATCCTTGGCAATAATTCGGTGAGAAGGTGCTCAATTTACTTTTGCATTTGAAAAAACTGAGCAGTTTTAAAAATGTTTTTTTTTAAATTTGCTCCATGCCCTAGGACAATAATAAATTGCTACAAGAACGACTCTCCTATCTCCGGAAGAGACATAGTCAGTTTATTCTACCCTTTAGTTACTGGCCAGCGATGAGTAATAGATCGGGAGACAATATTTATGAAATCCGTAGCTACATTTTAAAACCCGGCACAATGATTGAATGGGGTAATAACTGGGCACGGGCAATCAACTTCAGGCAGCATAATGAAGAGGCTTTTGCGGGATTCTTTTCACAAATTGGAAGATCGTATAATGTTCATCACATTTGGTGTAAGTTTCTTTACTCTCCAAAGCCAGAAACGTGTATTGCCAATAATAATGCAATTATCAAATATTATTTTGGTACTTTTTATTGATGTGGAAAATCATTTAGGCTACAAGGACCTCCAAGCCAGGAAAGAAACTCGAGAAGCTGCCTGGAGAAAGCCGGGCTGGGACGAATGTGTTGCATACACAGTTCCACTGATCCGTGAGATGGACTCTAGAATCTTGCATCCCACAAGATTTTCCCCAACGAAGTAGAAAAATAATATTGTACAACAATCAGTATCATGAAATATAATAATACAAATATTCTGCAAGTTATAAAAGTAATTAATACTACTAGAATTTTGGAAAACAAGATATTTTTATTGGTCGAGTATGGTTAACAGTGCAGACACAGTTTGTAATCGAATTAAATTACATAAATCAGCCTAAATCATCATCTGCATCTAGTCATGGTCTTTATTCTCGAAACTAGGGTGCCTATAAGTGTCCATACTTGTGTCATAAATGAAAACTCATCAAACCTTTGTCTTTAACCTCCACACCATTCTCAAGTATGCCGAGGGAAATCTACTAAGGAGAGGAAAAGTTTGCCTGTCTCGATCGGACAAAAGTCCCTCCATCTCAAACCCCTGCCCTGGATTAGACCATGTGTTGTATAATAGGAGAAATGAAATTGCAAGTAAATCTGAGAATAGCAAAGTTGCCCAATTTGACAGATTTTTAGCATTTTTCTCAAGAATTGCACGTCATGTTTCATATTACCATTCTTTCTTCTAAAAAAATTTCTAAGACCTTGGGCGTCGTCCTTACATCATCACCGATCGCCAACGTCAAGGATTCCATAAGCTGTTGAGAGAAACCCAACGAAAAAATCAGTGCAGCCGATTCCTCCTAGATAGAAAATTGTCATGTAATCGATTTTTATATAACCGATATGGATATTGCATACTTATGTACATTCTTTGACCAACGAGATCATCACCGATAAGTGACAACGTGAATGCCAATTGCCAACGAGGCCTGGAATATTGGATATTGCGAAATTGGAAATGTTATGTCGACCTTTGCGATATGTATTTTTTTTATGGAAAGGGCGAAATTAGATATTATTACACGCGGTCGACTCGCGGAGTTTATATAATGTGGCCCTCTTTGCCCTGTCGCAATCGTATTTCCAAGCGGTAAAGAACCCGGTCAAGGTTAAGTCGGATGACACTTCCGGTTATCTTTTAGATCACCTTTTTTCACCAAATTGATGAATATGAAGTGAGGCGTGCGTGGCGTATTGATTTTCAATCTACAAAAATGGAATTGGAAGTTGAGTAATAAATGAAATAATGGCAATTTCAATCACCCCCTCACTCTGTTTTGAAGCATTTATTTACAATCCAACTTGCGTACTTCACTCCAACGCTCCAATGAAAATAAAACGGCTGTCATTTTCAACACGCCATGTCAAACTGGAAGACTTAATAACATAAAGAAAGTCAGCAGTAAAGAAACAAACTTTCCCTACTGGACAATAAGTTCCCTCCAGGGTTGTATAGCCGCTTTTATGGGCCGTGTGTGAAAGATCCATTGCAAAAGTATATGACTTTTATGCTATGAAGGACAAGCTATATGTCTTTGTTGAAACGCACTCTCCGAGAACCATTATTTCGCAACTGGTTATAAAATCAAATGTGAGTAAATACGCAAATTACTCAACTCAAAGTTGATAAGTGTGCGTTATAATACTTATGTTATCTTATGACAGACCTTAATGTTTTTGGATATCAAGTAGTATTCGTCTGCATTGTCTGAAAGCATTAAATCGTCAATACAAAATTCAGTCTTCATCAACTTCTCATAACAAAATGCTTCTTGAAAACAAATCAATCTTTGCAAAATACTAAACTGTATGCTTTCTCCACTTTAGTCTTGCAAATGAATAGCAGGTATTGGTGCATGCAATGGGAAATGCAGATTGCGTGAAAAGGGTCTTCCGCTTCGCATTCACTTTTCCATGGGGAAGTAAAAAATGTAATGAAATTTATTAAAGCCTTGCACTCTTCATCGCTATCGAAGAAATAAATAAGTGCTGGTATAGGACTTCACTGCATTAAAAATAGTAATTAAGTTGCTATTTTTATTAAATGAATTTTGAAACTGATAGTTAAAATCGAGTTGTTCCATGTACATACTCAAGATCAGATACCTTTCACTTTCATCAACTAACCTAAAAGTACTTATCTACTATACATGTATTACATTTATTTACAATATTAGTTGTAATAATTATTTTAAACATTTATATACATTTACCACAGAATGATTGACACAAAGTAAAACATAAAAAAGCATAATAATAACGCAAAGTTTATTTTTCAGCTTTTTATGTTTTTTCAAGTATATGACTTATTACATAAAGTTACAAAAATAGTGACGGTGAAGACACTTCCATAAAATCAATAATAGACCTTAATAACATGGCGATTTAATCATAATTTCACATGCCCAAGTTTCACTCTTGCTAATGAAAAATGCATGATTATTATACAGCTCTAATGATAAATCTAACTAGATAAACTCAACGATAATTATCCCTATGGAATCTCATCTGAGCATTCATACGGCATGTAAAATGCTACAGTTTTACTTAAACAGACTTACCGACCTCGTTGATGCACGCCCCACTGAAAATGAAAACAAAATTGGAAATTACCTAGTTCCTCATGCTATACATATCCACAGTCGTCATACCACTATCATCAAAAAAGGGTTATAAACGTAGTTTTTTTTGTCTCGATGAATGAGTCACGTAACTGAACTTACGTAATGGAAAAGAAAGTAATAATGGAAATCGTAAAAGTGCATTGACTCCACCGTCAATAAAATTCTGAGACGTAAACAATATTTGACCTGGATTCGGGTATTTTTTTCACTCCGTACTTTTGGACGATCATCCAACCAATAAATTTTTTAAAAGGTTTAAGATTTCATCGTTCCTACATAAGTATTTGTGAGGCTTTCTAGCTTACATGTCAATCCAGTCAAGACACATGGAAAAGGTACACATCCCCATTATCTAAATTTTTAAACAATCCATCACCCAAGAAATAAACACAAACTGGACATGTTCACTGGTCCGAGTTAATGTGCTTTGGAGTAAATGATTGGCTCATTATTAAAACGGTGGTGAAGCGCAAACGTGCACTCCTCTCCATACGCATTCTAGATATATCCAAGCATGCACACACTCAGTTTGGGTTGACTGAGGTAAGTGAAAGTTATAGTGGGGAGCCACGCAAACTTTCTCCTCGAAAACAAGTGGTGACAGGCGTGGGTAGATATGGCAAAGCCCGGTTGATTACCGAATTAATTATTAATTAGGGGAGAAAGCATTGAACGAAATCAATAGGGACTTCAGTATTTATGAGTTCAACACGATACATTTATCTGCACATGTATAAACGAGTATTTATCTTAACTACGTCTACATTAGGGGGGTTAGATCTATTGATGTATGGGATTTAGTAAAGCTATTTAGTTTTCAAGTGTATTATGCTTTCGTCGTAAATGTTATTATCTCTTTCATATGTCTATTTACATATACGCTTTGACCCCAATGTTGGGAGTTTCCATATAAATGATTCAGCTTGGTATTTACTTCCGGACATGCAAAAGACTCCTAGAAAAATTGGACTATATACAAGAAATCCTCCATTGGACTGAATAATATGGTTTCACTTTCATTTAAAATTTTACCTCTATGCTTGACATGTAAAAACTCATAAGTTTAAACTTCGCTTATTGATAAGATGCCGCTCTTTCTATTTAATAATCTTCAAGAAACATTCAGATATAGAAATTATTATTATGTATTTCAATTGGACAAATGGGAACTTTCCCTACGGCTGGTTTTCACCCAGAGGGGGTTACTACTGGCTAAAAAGTTGGAAGTGCTCCGACACCGGGGAATACGCCAAGCTGGAGGAAATTGTTAGGAAAAGAAGACAAATGAGAAAGAGAGGTGAGTACACGGATGAGGATGACAAACGCACAGCTCCATTACATTCATCGTCGGCACAACAGTGAATTTCAGCAGCGTCCCGAGTCCCTGGCCTTTCCTCCTTTTGCTTATCTTTGTTTTTGTTCTTGTTCTTGTTGCTACTGCTTCCACTGTCCCCGCCACCACCCAGCAGTTGACGAACTGAAAGGAGTGAAAGAAAAACGTTTGCGTATGTATATTTTAATTGTTTTCACTTCAGATATACGGAAACCTACAATCAACTTTATGGAATAGCAATCAGTCTTCGTTAAAACTTGGACTTGACGAGATGTCATGTTCCATAACGAACACTTTCGTTTTGTTCAGAGCCAAACTAGAATGGAGGCCGAGGTCTGTCCATTTTTTTTCATGAGTGGCAGAAACTAAAGCGTAGGTATGCAAATGAAAATATTGTTAGACGCAATATTTCAAGCGATTTTTAAAATGATCCTGAATCATGAGTGACTCGGGGTTAAAAGAGGTAAAATCCTGTACAATTTGGTAGAAAAAATGTGGGCGACTGAATATAGAGCGACTGTATTACGTTGAAAATCTTTGGAACCTATTATTTTGCTAGAGAAAGCTGGCAACCTCTTTTAGAGAACAATAAGCTGAACATTTCCTGTTCTTGAAGAATTAGGCATACCTATTCATTTTTTATGATCGGTGTTATGACTGACCTTCGGCATGGAAGGAAACTGGCTGGACTGCATGTAGGAGACTCGTAAATCTGAAACATTCCTATGTTATGTATTTGACTGAGAATAGGTGCAAATGTAAACGACTACCTAGCCATGTTGGATTTGAAAGGAATATCTGGCAATCTTCAAGAATATAGTGTGAAACGCCATAATCACGAAATTATTTTATGTTCCTTTAGTATTTTAACTTCCCTTCCGTTGTTTATTTCTCTTCTTCAAACACGAAAGTAGGAAATTTGGGTTTCAAAGATGTCTGGAGTTTGAGAAGGGATTTGCATGAATGCTGACATGAAAATGTAGAAGGTCCGTGTCCTGAAGACTCACCTATAACCTGAGTGATGACATGATCGACCGATTTTTCTTTAAATAAGGTCACCTATTGACTTGCAAAATTCTATATTGCACGGATTCCCCCATCTTTTGAAGCAGTACTTCCAGTCAAAATATGCACGTGTGGAATGGGGCCAATAATCTTTCTTCACAATCAAATCCTGTTCTCCTTATGCATACTGAAACTGATCATTTCAAATGTAACCATAAAGGTTACATGAAACTGGAACATATCTCCTTTTTAAACTCTCGGAAAACACTCGGTATAAAAGCCCATAATGTTCTAACCCGTGCATTACACCGATTATAGGGCTCATTATTATAGTTAACAAGCACTCCTAAAAGCCCAGTTTCAAGGTGAAGTAACGCAATGCAGGCGTCGTTATGTGAAGATGTGAATATTTATGGAAATGTTCCATATAGGCAGTGAAATTGCCTAACTGAGTGAATACATTAGTCAAGTTTATCTACCGCTTGCTACATCTTTAGCTCATTTTTGAAGTTTCTTTGAAAATGTAGGAAACCATTATTTAACTGTTATGAGTACACATATATACTATATTGACAAATCTACGAATATTTCATGCCATACCATGACTGCACACCCACCAGCATACTACCTACAATCATCATTTACTGATTAAGATCCGACCATTTCCGCCCTGTATGGAAATGAGTATATTGCTCCTGCTTCTTAGCATATATACATATGTATAGAAATTCTGTGGGTTTATCAGAAAGTTTTATCGAAAAATTGTCGAGAATTTATACAGTTGAAGGTCAATATTGTTTTAATTATATGTTTCACTCCAGTTCAGACAAATACCATGTGCTCACTAAAATGCTAATATGTATAATGAAAGGCTTATATTTTCCCTTTTTGTGAGAAAATTTTCCTAAAATTACAGTTAAAGTTAATATGCGCTGGTCCGACTTTACATTTTTGGAGTGCTTACCAACACGCGTCTTTGGAAGGGAGGCTTCAATCTCTTCCTCGATAGACCTTTTGCTCTTCCCCTTTCCACGGCCATCGCATTTGTTCTTATCCGCACACATTCGATCAATTTCCCCACTCATTAGCTGCATTTTCTGCAAGTTACATAAGAATGGATATGAACATCAATTATTTGGAACTTGGAAAGGGTGATCAACATAAAAATCTCTATTAGTGGCTATATCAATGTTCGACTGTAGGTCAATAAATTGTACATGTTGTATAGCTTACAATACACTTATCCTGAGTTCGTGAGCAGTTCTGCACATCTGAGGATGCAAAGGATTCTGCACAATCCTGGCAAACAAAGCATTTAATAAGCGCACTAGACTCCTTCACGTAGAACAGGGCAAGGGTGGAAACAACTGCGAAGGGGACAACCAGATTGGCTCGCATTTTGACCCAGTTGCTTCAAACTTATCTTTTCAAGTATTTCTTCTGCTGGAATAACTCCACAATATAGTTTTAACCAATCTTGGGAATAAATTTTACACAGATAACTCTCACTTGAAAAATTCACATTTAGTATTTCAATATCGCACGCTAATACAACGATAAGCTAGGCCACAGACCAAACAACCAAGTCTAACTCCATCAGAGCAAGAATCCAATCTGACTACATTGATTACATGCAATCGACTGCACGATTGAAAGCAGAAACGTGCTCGAATACTTTCACGTCGACGGCAGAGAAAGTTTGACTGGCAATGCTATGCTGGCATGTCATGCATGGCATGAAATTGTTTTTTTCTCTTTGCAGTAACAAAAAAGGAGTAAAGTAGGAGGAACGCTGAATTGAAAATTGGGCTTTTCTTCTGAAATTCAGATTCTGCAAGAAGTCATATATACCCTAAGCAACTTGGGTAATATTTTCTTTTGGCAAACATTTGGTTGCATAATAAAACAATACTACATTTCATACATACAATTATAGCTGACGTGCGCAGAAATATATAAGCATTCATTCTCATTTAGGATTAGGAGTGGGTAGAAACTATTTTCCCTTTCCATTTCCAACATATTTCCCCCTACCTCTCAAGCTCATTAGTAGGACCTTCCAAGAAAACGCAAAGTAACTCACCAAATAGTATACCTAAGCATGCATTTCCCATTATGAACGCCAACTCGTGTACAATCCCATTGTTGTGACCACCACCACCACCACCACCACTTACTTACATTAAGAAGGTGAATGTTAGTTTTACCAGCACGCTCTCATGTAAAAGGGGGACGGACGATATGGAAATATAAAAATGAAAACTGGGTGAGTAATGGGGAGAAGTCAAGCTTAATCAAGTTATATCCATAGGGAATGACATATGCTCATTTATATTCATATTTACAGTTATCCCCCTTCCAACAAGAGGCGAAACGTGAAGGAGGCCAGTACGAATATATATTTGCTTGCGTGCTATGTTTTCTCCAGCTTATTACACATTAAACCTTATTTTCAGAACATTGGCCGAGGAGAAAGCTCTGCACCAGGAATATAGGTACTGCGAAATGTATCTGCCTATATAGTGTACATTAGTTTTTTTCAGTTGTCGGGAAGTCAGTAAATGGAATGCATGAAGTAAAGCATAAAAGGGCCAATAATTCTCTCCCTGGGAAAATGTCTTTGTTCACAAAGATTTCGTAACACAATAAACTAATGTGAAGGGTAACTCACCTCTGGGAAGAGGAGAATTTTTCACCAGGGAAAAATTGACGTGTGGTGGATTTTTTATTATCGTGCACAAAAACTGACATGGCAAAATGTTAGAAGCCAGTACAAATAGTGGAACACATGAAATCACTAAATACGGTTCATGTATAATCTTTATCAGCGACGGAGTTATGCGAAAAAAAAATCCGAGAATATTAAGTAAGTAAAAAAAAACATTATTAAGGTAAGGCATGCGCTCCATCTCCATGAGATAAATGTTCATGCAGTATAACTGTATATACTTAACTTCCGTGTAGGTAAGTAAGACACGAACGTCATGCATGCAAGGAAAGGTACCGGCAAAGCGTCAGCGCATTATCAAATCAAAGCTTTGGCAGGAGCAAACGACAGACGTTTTTTGGGTGGTCTTAACCAAGGTTTAAACTAATATATGTTGGCTTGATTCGTTATTTCCGATTCCGATAGAAGATTATGCGTTTTCGATAATACGTTGTCCTTACCAGTTAGCCATGGTCAGTCCGGGTGTCGTCATCCTGAGCCAGCTCGAGGGCAGTCGTAGCAGGAATTTAATCTATTGTATATTCTGATGGAGTGAAGGGGAATTTTGACGTAATTCAGTTTTATGGGGAAGATGAAGATACTTGTGATTTATTAGCACTGGGGCATTCACAGAAATTGTTGTGATGCAATATCAGGATCGTACATGCGTCATTTGGGAAGATGCAGTTCAAGAGAAAGTCGGTTTGTGTTGAGCAATCACAGTATTTCCCCTCAAGAAACTGGTTTCTTTTTTAGATGCAACGAAACGAAACAAATATTTCGACCCATTTTACTTTTTAATGCAAGATATACATATATTTCATGCATTTTACATGGAAAGGGTCAAGAACGTACATGGGAAACGCGAAATGCATATCTGTGCACATAATTTACAGAGCAACTAAAATTATGCTAGGTTAGATTTTGCAATGGCAAGGATAGATTTGCTAACAAGAAAATTACCTAAGTAGGCAGAAATGTTCAGCCAATAGTACTTTTCAAATGAAATGGCACTCCATTCAAATAAAAAGTACTATGATGATTATTCCAATTAACAATCGTCCGCTTTCTTAATTCAATTATGATTTATGAGTCAATTTGCTATATCATGCTTTTGCAATTTGCTTTTCATCCATTACATATTTACGATTCATCCATTTTTTGATTTTATAGCCATGTCGTTTCCATCCTGAAGCAAATACTTATAACAACAAATTATTACTTATTCATGGAAATTTTTTGCCATTTTTGCAGCATATACGTAGTAGTGGTAATTATTATAGCAACACACTTCATTTCCACATCTTGGATTTTATAACTCCTAAAATAGCAGGGGTGGATTGAAGACTGTGAATGTAGCCACTGCATACAGACAGGAAGTGGAAACGAGGCTGAAAGTAAACGAATCCAGCGAGTGGTGCTTTCGATAGGCATAAAGCACATTGAACAATTTATCATAAAAACATAGTGACGTGCCATGAATCCATTTCACTTATTCAGTTTCCTTCCAAAAAATCCACCTATTCAGTCTGGAGAAAATGGGGTCCCACTTAAGAGAAGGAAACTTTCCCATTTTTTATTAGTCCATTCCTTCTAGCAGCTTCAATCTTAATCCAGCACATAAATATAAATAGACTTATTAGCCAAATGAATATATAAGATCAAGGTTGTTATGATCTTGTGAAAGGTGACATGACGTGACAAATCCTCAACAATCCCCCGTAAACAACCCACAAAATCAAGTGAAAGTCAAGTTTCTCGCATTTCTCCAAATCTTCAGGATGCAAACGCTAAGTATATATAGGGTGAACCAGATGCAATGTTTTGATGATAGAATTAATGTACTAAGAAACGCCCTCATTTTTTAAATACGTTTTTTATTCAAAAATCCTTTGTCAGCCAAATTTAACACTCTGTTTTTTCTTAACCTTAGTAACATTACGATAGTAATATATCAACATAAAACTGTAAAGTATGTATATTCTCCTGACATTCTACACATACGACATACAGTACACAATCGTCCACCATCTAGTGTTCTCTAGCCTAGGAGTTTTGATATTTAACAATAAATATGTTCATTTACCTTGTGCGTACCTTTATACGCATCCCTCTCATGCTCCTCCTTCACTTTATCTGTTTATCTCTAAATACGATACACAATATATAGTTAACCCTTTATCTGTTATTTGCATATATTTATAAATTTTGAGTTATTAATATCTCACGAGATGATCATTATGTTCTAACGATTAGAGGACTAGACAATGTTCTTTCGTTTTAACTTTCGTACTCCATAATTACAACAATGGTTTCAGAGAGAAGTATTTTTTTTCACTACGTCTACGTCTTGTCTCTTTACATTACAGTTAGAAATTATCAAGAGGACCATTTATCCGTTTTTTTACAAGTTAATCTTACGGCTGCCACAGGGTCTCATCATCCATTACAAAGTTATTACACTTGTCTTAGTCAAGATGCAACGGGGCTGCATCCCTTTTTTTACAGTTAACCTTTCAGAACAAAACTAGCATTCTTTGCCATTAATATAAGAAAGGTTGTAAATATCCATTTTCAATCTTAAGCAGCCATTCATGTATTTATATATCATATATATATATATATAACCAAAAAAGAGGTAATAATTGTATTCTAGAAAACTATATATTTTTGTATATATGAACACGAGATGACAGCGCTTCAGCTTTAGCTTCGCGTCAATCTCCCTGTTGTCCCCTACAATGTAGTAGCAATTTAATTAGTTCCAAAAGTTAGCAGCTTGTAGCTGTCTTACCAATTTACACTCATCTTAAAGGACATATTTAAACTATATATACCAAACTAATGCGAGTTATATATATATGGCTATATATAAGTAATCTACTACTCCTGTCAGCCACATTAATTACAAGTACATCATAATTTTATGCTAAAGTATTACCAACTATATAATATTCTCATATAGTAAATCTTTGTCCAGTAAAATAAATTACATGTTATTGCATATTTCTTATTAGTTGGAAAACTGGTGGCAAGATGTCGACAAGCCAATTAACTGATACATATTCTTCATATTAGTTCATAGTTAAATTTAAATATTGGTATAGTTCTACAGTGGTTACAGTAACATTCATTTTTCCCCGTTGAGGATGATGTTCAATAAAATAATACATTCATTGCGTTACACTATACTCATATACGAGATAACAAAGTAGTTTTCTGCAAATTTTATCCTAACTTTTTACCTAATATACTTATATATACTGTATTTTGTTATGCTGAAACTGTTGTGTAAAGTAAATATAAATACTTGGACTTACTCGCTAAGTCATATATTTATAGTATTTTATGTCTGTCTTGTTCTTGAGATGCAGTTGAAAAAAAATTAGTCACCCTAACTTTCGCATAAAAATACACGTGCAGTTTTTATCCGCACTATATTTGCTCACACACATACCAACACATTCCTAATCCCATATCATGCCTTGTCATTATGTATTCACACTAGAAAAATGTCGAAATCAATCGGTTACATAATTCCCTGCCTAGCTGCATGTCATTTTAAATTCTACTACGTAAACCTCTCCAACCTCCAAATCTTTTTAGTTGCCAATGTGTTACGGCCTACAAAATATATTTTAGATTATTGTGTAGAGATTATTAATTTACTTCCCAGTACTAACTACCTCCTCAACGTATTTAATAATATATAATATCTGAAAGCATTTGTTGTATACAAACATAAGTATAATTCATTCCCTGCACGCATCCTCGCTTCATTTTGCATTCATTTTTATTGCCTGTCTATAAATGCAGAAAATCTGCTTTGTCTTGTCATTAGAAGGGTGCATAGATTTGGTTGTCACAGTTTTTTTTTCAATAATTTCTACATTGTAGTTTGGTAACACGTCTTGGTAAACTGGATGAAAAGGGATGGATCATCTTGAATAAGAACGTAACTTAGAGATTGTAGCATTGTTTGATATTCTCCCAAGAAGCTAGCAACATGAGACGAGACTTAAAAAGTGGAAAAACTTAAAGCGTAATTCTAATTTTTGTGAAAATTTGAGCTTTCTCGTTATCTGGAAAAAAAGTATGCGCTGTCTGGCCTGACTCTAGTTTGTTTGTATGTTTGTCAATTATAGTTAAATACGGTAGTCGAAACCGCTCCCTTTGCTAACTGTCAGAATGCATGCCCATAAATTAAGAGGAATGGATAAACTTTGTGTACAGTATAGTTTGAGATTATACATCATCAATTATATAGTATGACTATAATAAATTCAAATAGAAGCGGAGCTCTAGCTACAATTAAAATATCTGCTTTACAATAGATTAGTGTAGAACCGAGAATTTAAAAATTTCACAACCTTTGGTACAACATTTCATAACTTGGTATCATTGCACTGGAAAGAAAAACCGTTAACCCAACTTTGGGGAAACTGAAGACAGAAAGCTCATGTATAATTTGCTCACTATAACAAACACTTATCATCAGAACTGTAGAGATGTATTTACGTTACGCGTGCTTCAAATCAGCATGTTTCATTCACCGGGAAAATCTCAATTGTCAAGTGAGAGATAATCTTTCAAGTTTCATATCGAAATTGACACTAATTATAAATATTGCTGAATGTATCTATTTATGCATGACTGAATCTTAAATCATTGTGACTTTGGCATTTAATGAACAGAAAAAAAGTACTCGAGAAAGGTTCTTTTTCAACATCTCAACCTTTTCATAATAAAGCTTAAAAAATTGGTGTAAAGCTGTCGTCTGAGCATGACGGCCACTTCCTGTCAAGATCACCTTAAGGAGTGAACAAACCCTGCGTTCTCAAGGCCCGACTTATACCTAACTACTATCATCCATCAGACATGGGGAATACCAGGTAAGGATGAGGTAATTCCGAATCAGAATTTTTTTTTTGAAATAATAAAATAAGTATGTAATATATGTAGAATTAAATATCAACAGTTAAACTATTCTTACAAAAACTATGTCATCATCATGCCTTGTTCATGACAGACACGATTCTGCGTAGCTGCAATAACCATCTCTCCATTCTTGGAAGGAAAAAGGGTAAATTATGTCATGTCATCTCGCAAAGGAAAACAAAACAAAAAATCTCCAAGAAAAAAATCTCTTATCAACAGAATTATCCATTAACATAAATGCATAATGGATCATTCATGCAATTCGAAACCGTTTTTTTGAACATCTGGAGAGCTCTTTAAGGTCTGACCGTCGCCATGTCATGGATGTCAATTAGAGAGTTACAATATAGAATTGTACGTCATATGTAAGACGATTTTTACAAAAGTTTTGTTATGTGGTCTTCTGAGTACATAATTGATTTTATCATCTGTGCTCACCACGTTGCGTTGGGCAGACAGTGAGTTGGGATGAAAATGAGAAGCTGTCGATTTCTAAGCTGCACAGTAATGATAATACAGATCTGGATTGAGAAATTAGTTGACGGCAGGATGGTGCCTGATTTTAAAAAAACTGATATTACGAAGCTTCCTACGAAATATATCTTACAATCTATCTACTACATACATACACATAGTACCATAAACCCGTATGAACCGTATTGATTCGTCAATACTACACACTAATTTCTGAATTTCAATTAGTTTGCTTCCAATCTTATGCAAATAATCTTGAGGTGTCTGCATGTTGCAAGCGAAACTAGGTTTACTTAATACTATAAACTTAAAGCAATAAAATCAAATAAGTGGCGATATATAACCTTTGGTGGTGGTTGTTCAAAGATGCTCTATAGTTATCTAATACGAAGATGATGGGTGCAGATTGATCGACAAATTATTACAATACCTACCCAATCGCTTGTAATAATCACGGAAAATTGCTGCGCTCAAATACTTAAACTAACACAAGAGAGAAACGGATAACACTTAAACGAGGGTTTGTACGAACGAAGTATATTGTAATTTGTAGTACACTTCCCTGCCAAAAGTAGAGGTCAATCTCAAAATTAATAAAACAAATTTGTCGCCAATTGTGCCGGCTGAAGGTTTTGAATCGCTGAAAAAAGACCAGGGAAACTTCGGGCCAATGCATCATATCAGAATCCACCAAATCCTAGGTGTCCCAAATCCATCCCCTCTTGTCTCAGATGGAATCGCTGATTTAATCTCTGGCTGGCTGCCGCGGCTGCTGCCGCCGTAGCGGAGTTCGCTCCGGACATGGGATGCGTCCCATGAGTGTACGGACTTGGACCCGAGTAGGGGGAGGTGAACCCACCGTGGTTTCCATACGGTGATGAGGTTAAATGAAAGGAAGAGGCTCCTGCAGTACTTCCATAACCTGGTTGGCCAGACGCTGTAGTGTACTGACTATGATATCCCGGATATCCAAACATGAGACTTGATGAAGGGGTAGGATACGGCGAGCTGAGTGAATTCACATGAAAATTGGAGCTCAGCTCGGATGCATAATAAGGGGAGGAAACGTATGGATGAGTGGCACTATACGCTGCTGCTGCCGCGCTGGCTCCATGCCCGTAAGGTAAAAACCCACTGGGAGAATCCCCATAATGCCCTCCATGGGTAACGGCAGACGTAACACTTGGTAGGGAAACGGATGTCGCATGAGTAACTGTATCTTGACCAATGGAAGCTGATCCGCCAGGTATTCCACTACTGCCAACTACGTCAGAATCAGCAATACTGGGAATTTGATCGACAAGAGATTCCAACCCCGATAGGGACCTTGAGGTAACATCCAACGCAGATTTCGGCGCAGTTTCAAAAGTGGGATACGAGGATGAACTACTGGGTGGCGGGTGCGAGGTTTCAGTAGTTGGAGCTGTATAATAAAATTACATAATTAGTGAGATCAAGATCAAAGCCTGAGACGTGAAGATGGGAGTATTTACTTATCTATGCATGAATATTGGCAACTCTGAATTAGTACCTCTGAGATTTTGGGGTTGGTACCCTTGTTGTCTGCTCCCATTTTGTGGCTGGAGACGATTTTCGTAAGGTTGGTGATGGTACGAAGAAGAATAATTGGACTCCTGAGAATCATTGGTATTTCCGACGGATGGGGTGGTATGACAGATCGTTGTGTTTGGGAAGTGAGATGGAGGGTTATGATTTGAATTATGTATTGAGGTAACTGAATGGTGTTTGCTGTTGTTTCCTTGTGTACCCTCACGATAATGGTTATTCGTGGTTGAGATTCCATCAAATATTGATTCAGTCTGATTGTTTAAAGGAGATGGTGGTGCAGAACCACAAGATATTGCTGCGCTAATCTCGGAAGACAAATCCGACTGCGTGGTAAAGGAATGATGAGACGGAGATGGTCCACTACTTCCAGTATTGGACAAAGATCCATTCTCCTCCCTTCTCCTGTCGTCATTACTGCTGGCAGTTCCAGAAGAATATCCACTGCTTACCGAAGACGCAGTGGAAGGTTTGCAGGTCCCAACAGCACCAGACAAAACGTTTTCCATTATGTCTGATGTATGATTGTTGACTGTGGCTACGGAAGAGGAGGCTCCTCCACCATTTCCTGTACTACCATTAGCTTCTTGCCGCTGCTTCTTTGGCCTACCCCGTTTCTTCTTCTGCGTTCCATCGGGTTGTAGAATTGGTGTTGGTTTTGAGCTTTCTTCGGACGCTGCTTTACCTAGATTAAGAAACGCACCTATTAGTGATTCTTTATTGAAGAATGATAGTATATTTTCTAAACGTGAGGGTGTGAAAACTACATACCTGGCTGTGTTTTCTCCATTCCCTTCCTTGGACGACCTCGTTTCTTCTTTGCCGGAGTCGGGCCATCGCCATTTGTATTATCGACATCGGAATGAAGAAGTGAGCCAGTCTCTCTAGGTTTCTTCGTTACACTGTTTGGTGATTTTGCAGAAGACGGTTTAGAAGATTCGGGGAATACTACTTCGCTGTCATCTAACTCCAAAATCAGTCCGTTCAAATAGTCTCTGAATTTCTTGAGGGCAGAATAAAATGGCACCTTATCTGCTGCTCTTGGCAGTTGTGCGCACCGTGCACTAGACGATGGCATCACCCATATGTACTGTGAAATATAGAAACAAATATAGAAATAAATTGACAAATATCAGGAATCAAATACAAAAAACCTTGACCTATGCATGAATAACTTACGGTATTTGTTCCTTCAACAAAATCAGATTGACGACCAAAAGGAAAGTCTTTCTTGCCAGAAAATACTTCATAAATTAATTTCCCATTAAAAACAGCAACCTTTGGTCGATACTTTTTTATTTTCTCCAATAGGATTTGACAACCCTGCTTAATTTCTCTTCTTGTCAAATCAGCACTGCCTTTTGTGGGCCTTGCAACAATGTTTGTGAATCCAATTCCAAACCGCAGAAGGCTAAAGTCGTCTTCTGCCGTCATAGGCTCTGGTACCAAGCCCGATAGGTATAAGCATTTCCCTAATTACATAAAAAAAATCAATCGTGTAGAGTAACTTGCATATATATCTCGGCATAATTCTATATAAGATAGTTAAAACGGTAAGCAACTTTACTTACAAAAGTGATTGCCGGGACCTGCGTAATGATGACCTTTGAAAGCTGCAAACATCCCAGGATTGATTCCAATCTGTAACAGAATAAAATTCAAATGTTACTTAAGTTATGCCATAACCAGACCATGCCAGTTTTTTGGTTGTCATCCCTAACCGAAACTTACCATAAGGATATCGAGATTTGGAGTAATGTGGTCGGGAAGTGTCTTTTGGGCAACTTCTTCTTCGGACAATCCATTGAAGCGATCATGCCTCTTCCTCTCCTTCGCATCCAACTTGCTTATGTCTTTGCTAGTTTTCTCATTTTCGGGGAACTCAGCATCTCTGTAATTTTCAAGAAATAATATTGACATTTATTTGGTTATCACTTACTAATGATGACACGTTTTAACCCTTTTATTTTCACCAAAAAGCAATGGACAGCTCAAGAATGGACAAATTTACCTGTTAATTTCGGATTTTTTCCTCCTACCCCGTTTCTTCACTGGAGGTGGATTATTGGAAGCTGGCTGATGGTTGATTGGAAGTGGGGGAGGGTAATTTCCAGCGGACATCTCATCTACAAAGTTGTAAGGGTCGCCATAATGGTTTTCCATTTTAATATTTGGGTTAACAATGGGATTTCCTCTACCATTGTGATGAGAGTGGTCCTCCATCACATGGTTCAAGTGGTGCCTCATTCCCGAGTTAATGTGAGTGTGAGCTCCTCCGTTGTCAATCATTCTGTCTATGTTGCCGAACATCGTGATTATGATTAAACTGTGGTCATAGCCGTAAGTCTGAGGATCGTTGCTTTCCAATAACGGGTCAAAATGGCTACAGCCTCGTTTGGCTTATTTAGTCCAGGTAAAACTAAGGACAAAGAATACGATTTTTTTGTTAAACTCTTGGTTTACTCATGTTGAATCGAACTGCAAGTATTATTACGAAATGCTTCCCATAAAAAATGTAGTTTAATGGATTAAATAGGCAATTATGGGAGGCTTAAAAGTACGTAATATTAAAAAATATTATGAAGTTTTACGAAGGGAAAGCGTGCCAAGCGACGAATGTTATGCATATTTGACCTACAATCGTGTTCTGTTTTTTTTAAAGGGTTTTCTATTGTTTTCAGTTAGGTTGTAATTCTTCTGCCAGAGTTTTGTTAAGACGTGGCGTTTCTCATCCTGATAAAATTAGACTACTCTAAAAGGGTTTACATTTTACGATAAATGCATTTATACAAGAAATGTGCACACCGTTTTGTTTGCCAGGTGAAATGCGGAGATTGTTAAAATATAATTGGAAAACATGATACTAGATGGATACCTTGATACTTCACAACATGTAATGTGACACTTCTCGGCTCATGCTAGTAGCTCATGTTACCACTACCAGTAGATCATTCAATAGAAATTATTAAACCATCCCGTTAAACTTTCCCCATTCTAGGGATTATTGGGGATTATAAAATAGACAGTGATGGTCAATCTGAGAGAAAGACGGGCGGATTCTAAATCTCATGTAATAATTAGTGGGACTGGGGCCGCTGGGTGCGTAGTACCGTGGTTTTTAAATCATCAATGATAGCAGCCAACGACAGTGCGATGACGCATTACTTCTACATGATGAGCTACGCTCTGGTCATTCTTATGCTGACGAGATACGTTGGAGCTGACAGTAGATCAAAGAGATAAAACCAATAAAATATTGGTAACAACACCGATACAATCTCTAAGAGTGATAAAGGTAATATTGAAAGCGAGAAGAACAAGATTTGTTGCCTATAATTCACCAAGGATTCAAAGCGGTTTAGATAGGTGACTGCTTATGTGAAATGAAAACATTTTCGCCAGTATCAGTTTCACTTGCATAGACTCCAGCTACATGGATACCCTAATATCAAATGCCAAAAGCTGTAATAGAGAAAGTAAAACTGGAAACTATTAAGTCATTTTTTAATTTAGCCACAAGCAGGTGAAAGCTAACGATATTTTCTCATTTTTTGCGTACAAACCTTAACAAGACAAACAGTTTTGATGTATAACATGCAGACCCAAAAAGCTAAATCCTATGTTGTCTTGAACACTACCGTCAAAAGTCAAAAAATGTACTCAAAAAAATGTTCCGCTTCTCCGTTTCTGATGGAAAATGACGGGAGAAAATAGCAGCACACGGTATAAACACGTTCTTCATGAAATATGAAAACCTTACAGAACTTGAGATTATAGTCTCCCTGTCCCATCACAATAACTAGTTTCCTTCACCGCTCGTTTTTCCTTAAATTAACTTTGCAGCAAATATACAAATACTTTGTAAAGATTTAATGTTTGTTTACAATGTTTCAATTCCAATTAATACTGACACTTTTTATATTGTTCAATTTTCCTTATTAGACACGAGATAATTTGTCGGTTTGATAGCATCCTTGCCAGAAAAAATATCAAGTTTACAACGTAATTTATCTGACGTTTATAAACTTAAAGGCTCTCTAAAGCCCTTATGAAAAACCGGAAACAATATCAAAACTATAATTTCCCCCAAGAAATATCTCTATAAAACTTTTAGAAAAGAGAAAGTCCAGACATGCGAAGAAGCAGACTGAAATGATGTGGAACGTTATCAAATGGGAAAGTGCTAGATAATAATTACTTTCTAACAAGCATGTGTCCCAACTACGTAACTGGAGAGGTGGTTTGGTTTGGTTTGCCGACCAACCATATAACTCAGCCAAGCATTAGCCAAATACTCCTCCAAATAAAGGTAATCCATTCTCTTTTTCTTTTAATCGATCTTTACTTCTCATCATTCATTAAAAATGTTCATGTTTGACATATCGTGCATCGATTCCGCCTGCAAGAGCTGTTATATGTACATATGCATTTATAGCAGTTAGTGCCACAGTCCACTTATCCTATAGACATATAGTCGTTCTTCACGACACAGAAAACATGCTGGAGCTACTAGCTGGAGAGAAAATGAGCTATACTGAGTGAGCTTCACTTCACAGCACACATCCCCCACAATTAATTATTCATTGAGGTAACGAAAGTTTAAGTTGCTTTAATACGATGAGTCGCATTTCATCAATTTATCAAAACCGAGCCCTCTGCTGTAACAAGTATTATTATTATTATCATCACAATATAATGCATATTATGTTTGTAATAGTATTGAAGAGCATTTTTTTCTCTCTCAGATATGGAACTATGGACTGGATGACGAAAATGACGCTGTCTGTCACTTTAATCCTTAGCCATTAAAAGAAGTACGTTATGGGCAGCCCATTTCTGGAGTAATAAGAGAGGACTACTACCATACATAAATTCTTCTTGTCCAAACAAAATATTTCTTATTTAAGAGCCTCTGGACTGCTGAAGTAGCTTCCTATGATTCATAATCATGGCTGAAATGCGATACTTAAGAATAACAATGTCTTCCATGTGCAGTTTGATATGGCGATAAAAAAGGGAAATAATATGGATTAGTCAAGACATAATTGCGTGTTTATCAAATAAATGGTTAAATAATGGGTAAAGTGGAGGAAAGGAAATAGGTTCGAGCGTGCCTTTCTTTATAGCTCCAAAATGTTTACAAACAAACCATCATCCAAATGGCAATGGCACCAGCCCCATTCCAAACATTTGCCAACTTGTTAAAATGCTACGCGAGTAAATAGTAATTTTAGGCTTAAAAATTAACTACTTCATTACTTACATTGTTGTTGATAGTATGATTACATGGAGAAAAAACAGGATGAAGAAATTATGTTTTTTTCATGGATATGTATGGACGTAACTGCGAACTTAATCACTTATTAACCCTTTTGATGACAGTTATTATAAGCGGTATATGTTGTCACAGTTAAATTTACTGAGCAGAGGATAAAAATATCATGTTGGTCGGGGAGGTTCCCTTAATATTTTAACTTGCTTGAGAAGCCATATCATTCTGACTTTTATCTTAAGCTGACAGATTGAAAGCAACTATGAAAACTGGATCATAGTAACTGATTATTACATGTCAACAATATACTATTCCCGACATGAGTGACACTGACACGTGACAACATCACAAGTTAAGGAATGTTATTAACCACATTCGTTAATATAGAAGGCTTGCAAATATTTCCCTGAATAAACAATAAGTTCTGTTGGTATCAGCGGTTTAATGGAGCAAAGGTGACGCTCATATCAGAAACGTCTTGTCATCATTTTTTTTGGAAGCGCTAAGTAAACGACTACAATTTAATTGCTTTTCACAAAGTCATTTGAAAGTTATAAGTTGAGATGAGAGACATATACTAAGTGTCCCTTTGGAAGGAAGACTATGGTCATTTTGTCATTTTTTTACTGCATTATTGCCTTTATGTCATTATTACAGTTCCGTTGAAGCAACGCATGGGTAGCTAGGTTACAGCTAATAATGATCAACTTTGAGGAAGAGATGTTTCAATTTCCCCAGTAGATAACTTGTGGCACTCCAAAAAAATGGCTCTGAAGAGGCAGCACGTATTTAAATGCCATGATAGGTTTGGTTCACTCTCTTTGTGTCATCACAAACTGTACTCACTAATTACTTAATCCAGTTTCTTTCCTTCCGAATGCATACAGAATGGACTAGTCATTTCCATCCGAAAACTGCATATAACTTAGATCTATTATACATGAGCAAATATTACACAGCTTGCGTCCTCCGTCCGTCCGCGCGCGTCCCCGTCTCTTCCTCCAGCCAATGTATATATATGTAAATCAATAAGGTATGAATAATTAGCTTATTGTATAACCCCGTCAGCACAACTCCCCATATAGGATTGGGGCTGGAGAGTGTCCTTTTATCACACCAAACCAACAACACTCCTGACGATGATTACCGTCGGTCCTTTCACAGGGTCTTGCACACTCTGCGAAAATTTGGTTCAGGTGAAACTTAATTAATCTGGTGAATTGTCTTGTTTAAAAAAGTGGGACTGGAGTGGGAAGCCACCACGAGCGATATAATAGACGTGTGGAGAGCAATGAGCAAAACTGTTTTATGGGTACTTAATAGACTTTTATAATGGAGGAATGGAGTTTGGAGGAGTCTTGAGGAGAGAGTATAGTAGCCTCAGTGCAGAGTTGCAGAGTGCCCATAACCATATATAAAAAACGGCACACACGCACAACTTTAGGGTAGAAATCAGTAATGTAAATGTAATGTTTGTGTAGTCGCTACTAAAGAGAGTGGAGTGGAGAGGCAGAAAAGGAGATGATGATGAGGATGCTGATGAGCTTCCTTGTGAAAAGTAAGGAAGATGAGCGATGAGCAAAAGAGAAGTTTTTAGAGGAGAAAAAGAGAGCGCGAGCAGTATTAAAGGAAGTAGCCGAAACGGACCGAGTGAGCTTCCGGCTCTGGCTTTAGCTTACAACTTCTCTCTTTTCCCCCAATTCAGCTTCTATTCTCCCAATTCTATTAGCCTCTCCGTTCCTTTCTTTCCCTAACTACAGAAGTGAGAGAGAGGGCTTCAGCCTTGCAGTAATGTATGTAAGAATAAGAACTCCCAATCAGTGATATTGATAATATCCATTTAATAATGTAGCAGCAGCAGAAGCAGCCCCTCTTTCACTATTTCTGTCCACTTTTTCTCTCGAGGAAGCAGTCAGAAGAATTATACTCCACATATTTGCAACTACACATCATAACCACTTTGGATAATGATAATTATGGTTGTAAAATGATCATTGGTAGTATTTTTTCCATACGAGGTATGTAGTAAGTAGAAAGAATAATACTAGTAATTTAACTAGCCATATTGCAATCTTCATTTAGAGCCATTAAAAAAGATAGACACATGTTTTTCTAAGGCATAAAAGGCCAGAAAAGCGCAGGCTTCTTGAACACCGATTTATTAGTCGACTAGGCTGGGCAAAAATACGAAGATTTTAAGTACAACCCTGATTTGCATTGGTATTTTGAGCATTTTCTCAAAAAAAGATATTCTGTATTAAAAAAAAGCGTATTTTAGCCAGTCTTGTTAGTGGAATGGGATAAGATATATGAAGAAAGAGAAAAAAAAAGTTTGCATGAATAAGAATGATATATTTCCACTATTGACTCATTTGCATTGTCGTGGTCATAGCAATAGTGCCCGTTGAACAGACGGCAATAATCAGATTGCATTTTTTCCTCCTCTCTCCTTCTATATTTTCGTTTGGACGATGATGATTCCTTCATAGCCGCTTATTTCTTCATCTCCCCTACCACCTAACCGTGTAGGAGCAGCTCCTCCAACTCCGACCAACATTAACATTCTCAAAATAATAATATACATAGGGACTCGGCTAGCAAAAGTAAAAACGAACCGACGGACGACAAAGTAAGTGATTTCGAAGCGAACCTTCTTATTACTCGATAAGAAAACTTCCTTCTTTCTTTTTCGTCTCTCTCCATCATATCATCACGGCTAATTCCTATAACGATATGCAGCCATATAGCCAGGGAGGAAAAAAAAGGGAAACATGCATATAAAAATATGATGATATATACTCCAAAGTAGAAACACAGGGGGAGCACACGAAGACGGAGGAGAAGGGAACATAATAACAGCTAAAGAATGGGAAGGAAACCCGACTTCAAAATCAAGCGAGCCACCACCACCTAACAGCAACAGCAAACCACATCATCACGAAGGAAAGACGACATATTATAAACGAACAGCAATAGAGAAGATGCTCTCCTGTTCAGAAGTATTTTTTTTAAATAAAACTTTTAGTTTTATAAGATATATTTTTTTAGCCCATTACACAGTGCATGGTTTTTTTTCTCAAAAAAATGTGTGTCTTATAACGTATATCATGTATTTTTTAAGTGATCACATGAAAAACTAACCTGCATGCCGAGCATGCCAGCATCAACGGCATCGTCATGATCATCATCATCCGCAGCGTTGCAGCGCTTTCTACATCCTCTCTTCCTAAATGTCTGATATTGATGTGGATGCTATTTTGTATATTTATAGATAATACTTTATATACGCATTTCAAGCGTGGCTTCGCGTATGTCACGAAGACATTTAGAATTCTAGGTATACATAGATCTTATGAAAAGTGCAATTCAATCTACGAAAAAAAAATCCCTATCCCTACTTGCTATTTATTAGTATTATATAAAGGAGCTTTTAAAAAACATAATTCGAGGTAAGTAAATGAAGGTAGGCAGGTAAGTAAAGCGTTATTGTTGGCGATGTGTTTATTTATGTGCATAATACTCATGTGTGTATATGATTATTACGATGTTTTGGTCTACTAAGGACGAGGAGGGCCTGCAAAGATGATGATGATGATGATATGTGCCTCGAAGAAGAAGAGGAGATGATGATGATGATGTTGACGTGGTTCATATAAAACTCTTTTTTTTCTCTCTCTCTCTTATTCTTTGTGATTTCGGGATCTATGTTGAATATAACAATGCAACGGCTAGTTGAGTTTTTTTTTGGTTTTGGAGTTAAGTTCTGAGTCCTATTCTTCAGGCATCTTGTTCACTGTTCTGTTGTTAGCCTCATCTTTTTTACCTACTTGCTCGACTGAGCGGTGTTTCTTGCTTGACTTCATGCTGATAATGATTATGGTGGTGGTGGAGTTTTTTTTTGTTTAAAAAAATCTACATGCCTGACTGACTATTGCATCGTGATATATGTACGTCATACTAATACTATCTAGTATGAAAAAAACGACCTGTAATAATAAATAGTACAATGGAAAAAACAGCCCCACAACGTGTAGTTTTGTATGCAGTGGATAGTCTATCGCATCATCATATATGCACATAAATAAGGATAGATAAGCTATTCATTTTCCTTACGCTTAGCTTGTTATTATATTTTTTTTTGAAAACTGCAGATTTTATAGGGAAAAATGGATTTTTTACTGCCTAAGCGCTGTACATTTTTTTCTTGTATCTGTCAATTTTTTTAAAATGTACCTACATCAACATACCTATAAAAGCATGCGTTGGTTATCTAAGCGGCAGCGTGTTTTCATGTCTGCAGAGTTTTATAGTTTTACATGAGCATGCAAAAAAATCATATATTTTTTTGTAGTATTTTTTTTTCACGCAAGCGGACACACAGACGTACGAATGACACATAGGTACCTACGCATACTTCACTCGGATAGTTTTGAAGGCTCAGACATTCTTTTTTTTTAAAAATTGCGAGACTACCGAAGGACTACCCAAAAAATGCTGAGTTAGAAAGGGACGCTACATAAGTAGCTATAGCTTCAACTGTGAGGATATGGATGATGGATTGTTCGTATTTGCGTCTTGCGTGAGATAGCTTGCACAAGAGGAAAGGTTTGTTGCTTGGAGGACAATATGTTCCATGAAAATGGAATATTTGCGCTATAGATGGACAGAGAGGATGAAAGAAAACTCGATTTTAAAATGATTACATTCTCAAGTAAGATGCGTGAATTGCGTACTATGAAAAGTTACTTACTTACGATACTGCATAAAAAAGGCAAGGGAAAAGATGGAGAGAAAGTAGCCAATATTTTCCAGTCCAATCTAAAGTATAAAACTTTTGTAATTAATCGACTGTCATTCTTGAAAATTATGAATGCGTAGAATCTGTCAGAAAACGGCTACATTTTCATTTTTCTGTCTCGGTTTTCCTACTTGTGGGATTCCGACATCATAATAATAAATTCATCTCTCTGTCTGTTCAGTCAGTGCCAGGGACACAATGAAACAAGCATATAGATAGACAGAGTTATTTGCGTCCATCCCTTCAAGTGAGATGCCAAAATTCCACTTCCTTTCTCGGTTCAGCTCCATGAAAATCTAGGTAAATGAATGACCATGTGGAACTGGTTGCTCTTTTCTCCAGCCGTCCACTCACTTCGGTGCAGTGGTCATCTTCCGCTTTGCACAAGTACATGAAATTGGATGCTTGCTTCTTTTCTCTCATCCACAAGTACATTTTCTCAACTATACTGATACAAATATGATGGTATGCAATTGATATATATGTGCTTGTAGCATTGCATTGATGTGCAGCTATGTTTATGATCTGTTTCTCCTACATTTCATGTTTATATCATCTTTTTTCTCCTCCTTTCTTCCTTTCCATTTATGTACTACTTTTATTTCTATGGCTGTTGTAAACTTACTCAATTTTTTTCTCTTGACTTGACTCAATCCTTTTTATTTGTCTCGGGCCTCTTCTCCTTTTTTATATTTTCACTGGAGAAGGAACAGTGTGAATGGAGAGGGTTGACCAATAACAACTCTGTTGATGTCTTTCACTCTTGATATGGGCAATCCTTTGGTGAAAATGCTTATGTCACTGGATTATTATTGCTTGCCACTTACAAGTATGTTTTTCGTTCACTTTGCAACCCCTTTTTAAAAACCTCTTTTCCTCAGATATATGTGCCACCAACCTCTATTTCTTTTTAGCGAGAGGTTGCCACTCACAAAGGAAGGAAAATTAAGCATTCACTCACTCACTCACATACTCACATACGCATAGCCAAAATATGCATGATATCCAACATCACATTATTATTATTATTACGATTATGATTGTTATTATTGTTATTACGAGAGAGAGGAGCTGTTAAATCAAACTTATATCGAGTCTCCTTTCTCCCTTATTACTCTGCACTCCTTCTCGCTTTGCCTCTTGTTGACTAACTCATTTTCGAATTGATGAGGATGGCTGATGGTAGCTCTCATAAATGAATAGTCGTGTCAAAAGTCGTGGCAACTGAGTAAACTAAAGGGAAGCCTTTTTACTCGCGAGGTACGAAATTTTTTTCTCCGTCGATCGATATGTATGAGAAGTGGTAGTTTCGAGGGAGAAGTTGAACTTAGGGATACATCCACTACTAAAAGTGACTAGCACTGTAGTAGCAATAGTAGAAAAGGAGTAATTGGCCAGAGAGGAGAGAGAGAGTGGGCTTCGCACAAAAAAGAACTTCAACTTTTCTCCGTTCTTCTGCTCCTCTGAAACTTATTCTTGAGTCTAGTTTTTGGTATGACTGTGGCCCCATCACCATCATCCACGGTATACGAAGAGCTAGGCACTTTATGCTTGCATTTTACTTCACGTTACCATTTGGACAGGGCTTTTCCTCCTTCTTGTGGAAGCACTCAAGCGTTAGTTTACTCCTTTCTGATAGAAACGAGAGGAGTTAAAACTTGCATTCACATCCAACACCACCACCGCCACTATATTCTCCACCACCACCACTTCTACACGGGGAGGCGAGCATCGAAGAACAACCAGCTTCAGATGCACAACTGTCGAAAATTCCGTACTCACTCCGCCGACAGCGAAGTGCTGTCCGGTAGGTTATAGCAGCTTTGCTCCCACAATTCGCCTATACCCCGGTAGGAGCTGCGTTGGGCTATAGGTGGCTACGGAATTTTCAAGGAACTGTAAGTTCTAAGTTTTTTTAACCAACCAATAACGTGGATGAGGGATGATGTTATGGATGTATGTTATGCAGAGTGCATACATAATATACAGATACATAAATAAGGTGTTTGCCACAAGGTCCTGCGACTTGCGAGTGAGTTACCACCACCACCAGCGTCATCATCATTGAATACTTATGTTTGCATTGCGTTCTCTCTCTCTCTCTTACAATCGAATCGTTCACATTTCACATTCAAACACAACCCATACACATTTTATTCCATGCAACCCGCTGTTCCTGGGGAACATTACAACTTTGCGTCTTTTGCTGTGAACTAGGGACTAGGCAGGGAGTGAAGATGATGATGATGGCCTTGCCAGGAAAATACATAAGCGTTTTTGGTGGTGGAAACACCAACATGGGTACAGTGGCCATCCGAGTTTTGTAGGAGATAGGGACTCGCTTAACTCACTCATTTAAAACGCAACACGACTCACTCTTTTATTCTGTAACCCTAGTCGAGGAGTGCTTCGTGGATGATGAGGATGATGATGAAGGGCAGAATTGTTCGTTACATGTACTTATGAAAACAACGCATTCACCCCATAAGAATTGGTTGGGATGGTGATGATGATCATTCGGTTTGTTGGTAGGAGATGAGTTAGGAAAGAATAACTTTCAAAATGCAACTTGAACCGAACTTTGGTATTGGGTATCACCAGAAGCGTATGTGTATTTTTGTGTATCTATTGCTAATTGGAAGAATATGAATCTTCTATTTGGCGGGTGTCATACCGTATTGAATTTCCATTAAGCAATTCCGGTCATCATGGAAACATTTCATTAAAAATATAATCTATTCATTACATGATAAACTATCTTTGGAGTGGAATGGGGAAACGCAAGAGAAATGACGGCTAAGCTATAATGTGGGCATGAATGAAATCATAATTCAAAATGGGCTCAACGAAAATTTTGATATTGTATTTATCACTGAAAAAGATTACAAATAGGAATAGAAATGTCATTTGTTTGTCTAAAATGTACAGAAAATTTCTTCAAGACCGCAGCAGCAGACCCTCGCGAGTAAGTTCAGAACCGTTGACTTTAGAGATTGTCGATGGGATGTAATGAAAGAAAACTAAAGCTTTCACGAAGATTCTCAGGATGCCCCTCGTGTTTGCTAAAATCCACTTGAGCCTTTCCAATACTACGATTTGAATATTACCTATTTATAAACCTACGGCAAATAATTTTCTGCGTGTGAACAACACAGACATGGGTGTATTCATATGCTAGTTCAGTTTAGTTAAGCATGTAGTAAAGAACACTTAACTTGTGAGTTCTGTAGGCTAGGCATGCAAGAATAAGCAGGCAGAAAGGTTGGCATGAATGCATTCAGACTCTGAATTTCTGATTTAGAAATTCAGTTCTCCGAGGCCCAATGAGTGAAGGGAGCCACGAAACTCCTCCATCCACCACCACCCCATCGAAACACAATGGAATAAACGGACGAGCCATAGCTTGATGAAGCTAAAAAAAAAAGTAGAAAACTTGTGATAAATGCTTGAATTATATGCTTTGGCAGCGGTCGGCAATTTGAAACTAGGTAGATTCATATAACGCATGCTACGCGAGCTTAAAAAATCCTCTTCATTTGGGGTGTTCTCTGGAAGAGCTACGTAAATACGAAACAAAGCAAAATTTCCTGTCAGCATTTTTTGCATTGATTTGCAAATTTTTCATGGCATTTTCATATTTATCAAAATTTGAAACAGACGGACAAATTCCATTAAATTGAAAACTAATCTCGATCTTTGAAAGAAGCAACATGGCTAATGTACGCTACTCTCGTTATAAGCAGCTCAGCTCTCGCTAGCAGGCATTGTGCGCTAAAAGACGAGTTTCAAAAGCTGTTCTTTCCTTTGTGCAATAGAATGAATAGATGACTGTTATAGTGTTGTATACCTTCATTTCACTCCCTAACGTCTTAAAGTTGAAACAAGCTTTGCCAGTTTTTTTTACATAAATTTATGTATACATTCATACCTATAAGAACTAAAATGATGACGATAGTAACAGCGCTCACTTAACTTTCATCTCAGATTCAGAATCTGTAAATCATTCATTAGTTGGATTTAGGACAGACATATATGATATGTTGTTATCCCCTATGCTCGCTACTAACATGCGAAAAGGACGCAACGAGAATAGGTATTAAAGAGAAATTATCCCCCATTGGCATGGAACATGGTACCAGTCGAGGAGGGCTTGGGCAACCCCACCACCGCATCATCTATGTGATGCTTAAAAAAGTGACTAGGTTGCTCCTACTCCACCACCATAACCATCCTCAGTAACAGTAGAAATGGTTGGTTGGTCAACATGATTTTCGAGTTGAGTGCTTATCTGCTCAGTCAGAGGACTGCTTCAACTATGATTACCTGTGCAAAGTCGAAGTGAAAAAACAATATTACGAGTGCAGATGCATCGCTCAGAAGAAGTATTATGAAAGCAAAGAAGCGTTTCATGTACATGTGGAAAGAATCTTAGTAACCAGTTTCCACCTCCTCTGCCATCGCAAAATAATGCTTCATGCATTAATATTATTACAAGAGAAAAAATTTAACATGCATGTTTTATGTGTGTGCCATACTGTCCCTTACATTTTTTTTAGTAAACCCTTTCCCCTTGCGAAATGTTCCATTCTACTTAATCAAATAAGTAAGACGGTGGTTCTGAATGTTCAGCGCAGGGCGCTTGGCTTGCTCTTTGGTAAAGCTTTTATATCGCTCAATAAAACGCTGCAATTCTCCTGTTTTCCTGTTAGTAGGATTGTCACTTGTTCATATATCGTGAATTGTTGATGAAGCATAAACCAACCCTAAAATGCTAAAATATGCATGCGTAGTGCAATTGGATTTTTGCATTGTATGTCCAATTGGGCTATATCCGATACGGAACCATTGCTATTAAATGGCAAAATGTTGCACATTTTGTAGTTCAATTTTTTATAATTATCCTAGGCAATTATATGATTAGATGTTTTAACCAAATGGAAATTTTAACGAACTATATGAGCTATATCTAGATTAAATATGACGAGTTTCTGAAAGCTCAATGAGTTACAGTGTTAATCGAGTTCTATCGATTTTATCGTTTTGATTTCAGTCATAAGTATCAAACAAGGGTATGTTATAGAACGACATGTTTCAAAGAATTGCATAATAAATCATTCCACTCAATGTAAAACTGTATTATTTCCAGATTTTGGTCGTAGCTGTCATTTATGCACATGGTTTATGCAATCATGGAATAATGATAATTGATTGAAAGTCAGCTTAAACAACACATTGGTACTACTTTAACAATTCAGAGGGTTATATAATCTCATGAGTAAAAATATGCATCAGGAATTGCTCGATAAACATACCTTATGTCGGTTGACACACACAACTTTACATATTTTATTTAACTTATATCACTTGTCAAAATTAAGTACATCAGTTTAGAATTAGAATTTAGAGCTGCATTTGATAAAAACATGGGGAATTCCCCGATGATTCATTAGGGAAATCAGAGTTGTCTAAAGCTGGAATAAGAAATATGACGGTATTAAACTCTAACTTTGCTAAAAAAAAAAACAGAAAAAAAGACGAGGAGATGGGGCAAAATGTAATTAAGTATTGATTAAAAATTTTATACCTTTCAAGTATTATAATTTTATCACTGGTAAAGATTGGGAACTATAAATAAATAAGGGGTCGTATCCAATCCGACCACGACTATCCGTCCATGGACTATTCGTCCCTGGACAAAGGAGACACTGGAAAAAGGGCCCACTGGACAAAGGGCACCCTGGACAAAGGGCACACTGGACAAGGGTACACTACCCAAAATTAGCCACATAATAACCATCAAATTATGATAAGAGTATATATAGTTAGTATAATTAAGCTTAAACTATATAACATTTCAACCAAATCTACCATTTCTGGTACTCGCCTAACTGTAAACATTACTTATTATTTTCATTATTAGACGTCTCACTGCATGATTCAGAACTTGCTTGTCTGTTGCTTTAGCTGAGATAACCTTTGCCTTATAATTCATATGGGATTCATACGAGATCCATTTATATATTCTCCATCTCTAGATTTGAAAAAAAAAATGTTCTTATTCTTACACTGTCTGAAGCCATCGTTTTGCTTGTTTGAGAACTTAACAATTTAATTCTGGATGAATTGAATGTATTGGCTTTGTGTGCTTATCGTTCAGTTCTCTTTCTGACAAACATCAAGCAAGCAAATTTTAAACAATCCTGGAAAGATGGCATCAGAAGTGAAGTACTAAAATAATAGACATTTTGACGGAAAGCGTGATGTGCAAAATATAAATAAAACTTTATTTTGAGGTCACTTAAGAAGTACTAAAATCTCAAGGTACAAGGTAGATTTAGTTGAAATGTTATATAGTTTAAGCTTAATTATACTAACTATATATACTCTTATCATAATTTGATGGTTATGTGGCTAATTTAGGGTAGTGTACCCTTTGTCCAGGGTGCCCTTTGTCCAGTGTGCCCTTTGTCCAGTGGGCCCTTTTTCCAGTGTCTCCTTTGTCCAGGGACGAATAGTTCATGGACGGATAGTCGTGGTCGGATTGGGAGGTTACGTAAATAAGCGAGTCGCTAGAATACGGAAAGATTTTATTAGTAAAGTTCAGCAATTTTCTCTAAAGGTGATAAATTTTAACGAACTATATGAGCTATATCTAGATTAAATATGACGAGTTTCTGAAAGCTCAATGAGTTACAGTGTTAATCGAGTTCTATCGATTTTATCGTTTTGATTTCTAAAGGTGATAACTACCGCTGTGAGTATACCGTAACTACTATTAGTAATACTGAAATTATGAATGAGCGTCTTTGCTATCACAGCCTTGCAAACTTTTATGCAAAATATATATCCAGAAGGAAACCGATTTGGTAAGGTCGGATGTGTCGACGACCGTTTTTATCCTTCAAGTTTCCGATCCATCCCGTGTCTCTTTATTTCACTAATCGAAGTTCATCCAAGCTTATTGTTAATGTTGCAATCTCGATTGTAAGTCTCAGTGTACCGTGGTAGTTTTCAATTTTATGCAACATATATGCAAAAAATGAATAAAACAATTTGACTATCAGGTATTTCAGGCATATATGACTATTTATAATTTATTAAACATTTCTCGCACATAAATCTACGCTAAATAAAAACTACATATAAATCAAGTCCCCAACAAAAATGGATAGTCTCATTAATATACAATCTAACGTAGCATTACATAACAACACAACGCTCCATAATTAAGCGGAGTTTCGTAACAACGTCAACACGAAGGGCACTTTTAATCTCACTCCGAGTTAATAGATTATGAATAACCATTTCTTACAAATTTGTAACAAGGCAACGTAATTACAAATATCACAAAATTCGCTAACTAAAAACCCATCATTATTTTACTTTCTCTTGAGTAACAATAAATGAGTTCACTCTTATGCATAATCGGAAGGGAATAATATTCATAATAATAATGACATACTTTTAATTTGCTACACATTAAACTACACGATAGAACACAGCTCGATAACATCTTTATTAACTTATACGCGTTGATTATTATAAAGCTCGAATATATAAGAAAACATAATTAATTAAATGATATGTAGTCCATAAGAAATAAAAATAACTAAACAGCTACTAATAAACTACTACACTACACCAGGACACTACTTACCGAGAATGAAAGTCCACCGAGTCAACTATTATTACTAATTTTACGTACCGTTAATAAATTCATCGTCTCTATTATTTTAAATTTTTGCATGATTTGTGCATTGCGTTATATAATCTCTTTGTCAAAATTGATGTGGAAGCCAGTGTAAGATAGTCTTGTAGAAATTAGAGCATCGTTTTAGATTAGAAGTAGAAGCAGTGTAAGTTTATCTGATAGTCTTTTAAATCCACCAAGCGCGCAGCAAGCCAACTACTTTTCATCAGTTTCAATTAATATATCGACAATTTGTAAAAAAAACCTGGGGATAAAAAAATCTTTTACGTCGATTTCATGTTACAAAAAATGAAAACTTACATTTCAATACAATTGATTTTAGCCAAATGTAACATCATCATCATTGCTGAATAAAAGTGAGTACATGTATCTATGACATTGTGTTACCTAAACAATAAAAGGAAGTAATAATAAATATGAGGATTTTATTTAGTAAGGACACAACTAATATAATATGAAACTAGATATAACAATTGTGTATTATCAATTTCTACTAAAATCACAACTCTTTTGCTACTTAAAAATATTATTAATATTTCAGATATGATTTACTATCTGTGACTTAGATTTGTCATCGGATAAAACCAAAGTACTTAAATAGATCGTTATTAAGGGGATAGCAGCCATTAATAAGGTAGTTTTATTAAATGATTTTTTGTCGGACGAGATTTGGGGCGTCTTGAAACTGATCGCAACAAACAGACGTTAAAATAAAAGTAAAACAGGCAGATTAAAACAAAATCGAAAGCGTTTTCAATGAATCATGATCATACAAATGGTAGCCTTTCTGACATTTGAATCGAGTCACATACGAAAATGGGATTTTTGTATAACTAATTTTGCAAATCAAAATTAGTTTGTGGCTGTTCTAATTTATAAAATATACTATGATCAATTCGTTTGAAATTTCGAGCATTTCTTTCATTCTACAAATGATACGAAATCACAAATATAAACTATTTAACCAAATCAAACGTGACCCAGCCAACCTACACTAACAAAGAATAAAATGAATATTATGAAACCCAAATCAAAATAAGAGAACGGTATTTTAATCTGCCATTCAGGGACGTTCTTCAAACACCAGATATTCTTATTAACGTCCCTCACAACCCCATAATTCCGTAACTTTTATTCCCAGATGTATGGCAAAATAAGTAAAAACCGGGCATCTTTATGCTTTACATCTTTTTACTGTCATCTTACATTAATGAAAAAAGGTGTGTTGTATTGTATTTGAAGGAACGATTACATTTGACAAGCTATAATGCAGTCTTTAATTATGGCAATTTGAATTCCTCGTGTTACGACATACTTGCGTTAATTACTCAAGACTTCTTTATAAGAGACCTCTTCTACATAGTGTAGTGATACAAACTTCACTACAACGCTAGATTTAAAGTTGTATGTATCCATGTTTATGTATGTCAGTAACTGGTCTCTTAAAATACTTATGTCAGCTAACTAGCGCGGAACAGACGAAAAAATGAAAATTGTACAGATCATTTCAAATATTGAGCATGCGATTCAATTATTCTCAATTGTAATGGAGGCAATTGGACTCCGAGAATTCAGTAACAAAGTGAAGGTCTGAGACTAAACTTGGGTTGATAATAATTGTCTCGAAACATGCTAGCATTTTTATAGCTTCTGTCTTTGTTCATTTCCGTTAGGTAACTCTTTCTGTATGTAGTAGTGTGCCCCAGTAAAATTTTTGTACTAACGTATAGTATTTTTCACGCCCTTTATAGCAGTGTGATTTTTTATAGTGATTACAATCATTTTCGAAATATAATCAGTGATTTAGTTTGTGGACCAAGTAATATTCTTATTGTTCTATACATATAAGTGGAGTTAGCTGATACCAGCCTCAGTTAAAGTCAAGTCTGCTCTTTCATCACACATCTATCGTCATGCAAATGCATGCTACTGCTGCCATAGAAGTCCAGTCCAAAAAACTCCCATTCCATTCTGCATGGAAGGAGAGGATGACTTGAAGCTGACCTGCTTCCCGATGAGCTATTTGCCACCACAAAGGGACCAGCTAACCATGATATATATCAACACGGAGCACCTTATCCATTTCAGATAAGTCACTTTTACTAAAGTATATGTATACAAAGGTATACTTCTGCCCGCTCCTTCTATATTTGAGCCCCCCAAGATACTGGCACATGTTATCTATTATACTTTCTAGTCCGCCAACGCCAACATGGATATGAACAGCTATATACCACGCTTCGCCAACTCTGACAGCTTAAACGAAAACAACGCTGATGACATTCATGACGACGCTCCTGTACTTAACATCTCACCGTTCCCAAAAGGATTAAAATTCGCTCATCTGAATGTCAACGGAATTAAATCTAAGTTTCATCAGTTGTTAAGTGTTGTGACGATAGATAGCAAACACCTCCACCATACGACCCGAAAAAGGCAAAAATCAGCTCAAACCAAACTGACCCGGAACTAGTCCAGCTAATTAAGTCCATGAGTGATAAAGAGAATACGCCTGTATTCCCCTACACGCTAGGAGGTTTCCCTCCGTCTTTGTCCCCAGCGTCACCATCCTCATCATCATCGGTCTATACCAACACATCGTCTAAACACGCACACACACCTACTACTAGTACGCTCGGTACCTGTAGTACATTACTATGTTCAAGTTAAAACACACACCACCTCTCTCATTATCATTATCAGTAGATACGTATACATATGTCAATGATGCTTGTGTACAATATGATATGCAATGAATGTGAATATGATATGTAATGACTATGAAGATGTAGGTAAATGATGCGTAAGCGTCAGTCAGTCCAAAATCAACCTTAGATAGAAGTGGAGCGAAGCAATGAGATATTTTTTGTGATGTGTAGTTTTGAAGTAGATTGTATTTTATAATTATTGTAGATATTGATTGTAGTTTCGGGAATAATAACCGCTTAATTGATTAGGCAATTAATCCTAATTCTAACCGCTAGTGCTGTGCTTGTTTTATTGGCATAAATTAAAGAAGCTGTCACTTCCCGTTCTTCCCGTGTGACACTGGTCATCCGTGTGGACTACAGAACCGAAGCGGAAGAGATCCGGAAGGAGTTAGCGAGGAGTAAATCGTAATCACCTAACACCCTTTACCCTTATTCTTCTCTCTATTCTCTCTTCTTTTGCAGCTTGCATTAAATATCAGGTGCAATATATCTCATCTCACCGCTGTAGTGACACCATTACTAGAACTGAAGAGAAAACCAACGTCATAACTGAAATTCAACACAGCATCAGACAGATCACCTCAGATGTCCAATCAAACAAAAGTGAAATCAACAAACTTAAGAGTGACATAGGGACAGTCAATAGTCGTGTCGCGAATTATGACGCCCGTTTTCTCCATTTAGCGAATCAAAATGAACGAATTGAAGTCGAACTTCGGAAGATCAACTTAATCATCAATGGCATGCCAGATCTTCCCAATCAAACTCCTGATGAACTGAAAGCTGCCGTTACCAACTATCTTGATGACCTGACCGGAACTCATCTCACATTAGCCAAGTATACCACATAAATGGAAGACGAATGCACAATGGACGTCCAATTAGGATTAAATTTAACAACATTAACGACAGAAACCTAGTCTACAACCGCAGATTACAAACACGGCTACCTGTTTACATAAATGAGGATCTTCCCCCTGCAACACAAAAGGTTCATAGACTCCTACGTGAAAAATCTAAGCAGCTCAAATCTGCTGGCGTTCATAATAAAATCAAATATAACCAACGATCAGTCGAAGCTGGCAACATCACGTACACCTTAAATGCTGATGAATCATTTATTGAAACTGCAACAATGACAGTGAATGCTAACATAGCAAATCAAAATGCTTGACTAAATTCTCAACCAATGCCTTCATCTCCCAATTTCAACACATTTAACACTAATACACCATCATCAATCCCTCCAGCTCAGACTAAAATTAAAGTCTCTGCAATTAATGCGCGATCGCTTGTTGGAAAACAACTGCAAATTTTAAATTACAATAACACTAATGACTAATGATGTTTTGTGCATTTCTGAAACCTTTTTAAATGCTGACAAGTCTCTACCTTTGATGAACAACCTGCAAATTTTTAGAAAAGACAGAAATGTGAATCATTCCAAAAAATCAGGTGGAGGTGTAGCTATCCTAGTTAACCCAACAATAATGGCCACCCAATTTGTCTTCAAAAATTATGATGATACTCTCACATCTGATTCCGACTTCTGTGAAGTGAAAGTTAAACTAAGCAATTACAAAACTATGAAAGTGATAGCTACATACCGCCCTCCTAACTACTGCAAAAGCGTGATAAAAAATGATATAAAAATGCTTAAATCACTATTGAATGAAATAACCTCCTAGTGATAATATGCGGGGATTTCAATCTAAAAGACAGCAATAACTAACAAGTGTTAGAAAAAATGTGCAATAAGTTCCAATTTACACAACTGATTCATCAAAACACAGGGAACGACTCTCGCCTTGATCTAATTTTTACAAACACGAATAAATGCAGAAATGTAACTCTCTCAGAGCCACATATATCTGATCACAAAGCATTACAAGTAGATTATTTTGTCAAACGTGCTAAACTACCAAAATCTACAATTAAATTTCGCGACTACGAAAATATAAATCTTGCCTCTTTTGCTAGTGAACTATGTGATAGTACGTCACAGTTTAAGTATGAAGTGTCTGTTAACGATAAATTTAATAATTTTCATGAGCTAATTCTTAAAATCTTCAAGAAGCACGCGCCAATCAGGACAAAATCTTTTGTTCAATACCCGAAAAAACAAGTGATTAGTGAAGAATCAAAGATTTCGATTGCATATCGTGACAAAATTTACAATGCTGGAAAACGCTCACCTCATCCACACTTATCTTCCTCCCTTAAACAAATCAACAAAAAATTAAGAAGCAAATTGAAAGTAAAACAGCTAATGAAATCAGCACAAGAATTAAGGACAGAGGTATGTGGCCAGTGATCAATCAGTTTATTAAAACAAAATCGGACGCAAAAATCCCTTTTTCGGGTGACATGATCAATACTCATTTTACTCGCATTTCAACTGCATCCGCAGATGTTGAAGCTGATCTTGCTCTTGAGCCTCCCTGTTTAAATGACCTGCATTTTCAAATAAAACCGATTAACAAGTATGACTTCCTAAAAAGTTGGAAGAAAATGAAACATCGGGAATGCAAATCCGAAGATGCAATTGGAATTTGTAATGCCCACCAGCCTGCGACATCCTACTTGATCTAATTAATCAGTCATTCACTGAGAAATGCGTCCCTGACATTCTCAAGTTAGCAAAAATAATTCCTCTACCAAAATGTGCTGAAGTGAAAACTTTAAATGATGTGCAGCCAAACTAATTGAAAAATGTGTCTACGTACAACTCATCGATTATGTCATAAAAAAAGATTTGCTAAGTAAGTACCAGTTTGGCTTTCGACCACATCATAGTACAAAACATGCTGAGTTATATGTTTACAATATTGTGAAAACGTGCCTAAATGCAAACAATCTTTGTGCGGTAGTCGGTCTTGACCTACGCAAGGCGTTCGACACAGGTGATCGGAATATTGTATTACATAAGATGCAAACGCAATTCAAAATTGAGAAGACATGGTTTGAGTCATATTTGTGCAACCGACGGCAGTTTGTAACAAATGACAATTCAATTTCTGCAACTACCACGACAACTAGCGGTATACTTCAAGGAGGAACTATTTCAGGGATTGTTTTCAGTTTCATGATTAATGATCTACCTGAAACTTTCATCAATGATAGCTGTTGCCTATATGCTGACGATTCGCAAATATTACATAATCTGCCTTGCAATAATATGAATAATAGCAAATGTGAACTTGAGGATAAATGCAATAACGTGCTGCAGTGGATTGACAACAATAACATGAATGTAAATGTTGCTAAAACGAGCCTAATCATTCATGCTAAAAATAAAAATGTGAAGTGCGAAGTGTCGTCAATAAAAATTGCTAATCAAACTGTGACCTGTCAAGATAGTGTTAAAAGTCTTGGGCTCATTAAAGATCGCTGCTTAACCTGGTCCACCCATATTAAAATGACCACGCAAAAGTGCTTCAAATCATTGTGGAAAATCCGTGCTCTGCAAAATTGTATTCAATGGAATATCAAAAAAAATGCTCATCGAATCACTAGTTTTATCTAAATTGTATTATATGGTCATAGTATGGGGTGATGCCAAACAAAAAGAACTAAAGCCAGCTCTTAAAGTGTTTAAATCTGCACAAAAATTATTGTTAGGTAATTTCCCAACCAACGAAGAACTTATTACTTTAGGATGGCTTCCCCCTCACCTCCAATATGAGTATGAAATTGGTGTCCTAGCTTTTCAATGTAAATTAAAAATATGTCCATGTGTATTTTTAAATGTGTTTGATGAAACTGTTATCTTCACTAGAAATACCAGAAATGAAAATCACAATTCTGTCAACGTTCTGAGATGTAGAAGTCACATTCAATTCGTAATTATGTCCATATGGGTAAAAATTCCTGAAGAGATTCAATAGTCTAACAATCTCAATTGCGTCAAAAGGAATCTGAAAGAATTCCATCTTAAAAATTACTATGTAAGTAGACATGCAGAAGACTGTGATGTAACAAGTATTAATGATGTTATCGCTTTTATTGCGAATACACATGCTAATATGAGTTAATTTTATATATGTACATTCTAGTTTTAACCTAACTAACCTAAAATGAAATCTGCAACTATAAACACAATTTTTTGTTTCTCTTCCACAAAATTACTAATGTAAACTTATTTTTAATCTCTATGTTTTGCCAATTTACGACTTATAATGATTTTGTTAATAATTCTCGAACATCTTTTAATTTGATTATGTATTAGCGTAATGACCTTGTGATTAGGAAGCTGTTTTACTGCAATAAATAAATAAATAAATAAATAGCAATTTATTACGTTTAGGTCTAACAGAGACAAAATTAAATTCAGAAATGGATCTCACCGCGATGTTTGAAATCGTAGGTTACAGGCTACTTAGATTTGATAGAAAGGATAAGGAAGGGGGTGGAACAGTCATTTATGTTAATAATAGAGTAAATTTTGAAATTGTCGAGTATCCGAATGTAATACCACATTTAATTGAATGTAATATAATTAAGTTAAAGATCGTGAATGTAAAGCCGATCGTTCTCTGTTATCTATACTTGCCCCTGATAAAATTAATGATGAGCTTTTTGAGTTTATGACTAATTTATCCGAATTTCTAGTTGGTTTTGATAATAATGAGGTTATTGTTATGGGTGATCTTAACATTGATTTATTGGTTAAGTCTAGTTTTTCACTTAAACTTATAAATGCCACAAATCAATTTAATTTGAACCAACTAATCAATTTCTCCACTAGGATATGCACATACAATAATCAAGGCGTACTCAGAGTTACTAGTAGTTTACTCGATCATGTTTTTGTTGATGACAGCAAGCAGTACGCCAGTTTTGTAGGTTTTAATTGTTTAGGATCAGACTACAAGTTGGTTTTTGTTTGTAGGAAAAAAGCCAAAGTAATTTTAAAACGTGAAATAAGGAGGTATCGCTGTTATAAAAATATAGATGAGGAGTTTTTTAATGAGGGGCTAGATAAAATGAGTTGGGCATTTCTTCTAAAAGCGAGTTGTGTTAACACTGCGTATCAAATGTTTGTAAATGTCCTAACCACACAGCTCGATGCTCATGCCCCCATCAAACAAAGGTCAGTGAAAGCGAATCGGCCCAAATGGTTCGCTATTAAGATTTTTGATATTATGAAGGAGAGGGACAAAACAAAAAAATGTTACGACAATTCACTGTGCCCTGATCCTTTTGCATATTATAAATTTCTCAGAAATAGTTGTAACAGCTTTATTAATCAGGCAAAAAAGTTGTATTTTAAAACGAACTTAGAGAGTTGCAAAACGTCAACAGACACTTGGAATACAATCAATGAATTAACGAATTTTAGATTTAGGGGTTTGCGAAAAATTCCAAAGTTGGTTTCTGAGGATGGTCAAGTATTAGATATGGGTACTGGTATATGTGACAAACTTGCAAACTTGAGTTCACGGTACAAGGTTCCTTAAGCGACCTTAGCGCATGCAATGATAGTATCAAATTCTATGAGGAAAACTGGCTTGAAAAAAATCCCCAATATATTGTCCCTCAATTTACACGCACTGAGGTTTTGGAGGCTATGACAACTGATAAAAAAAGTTGTGAAAACATAGAAGTGGTAGGTACACAAGCGTTTAAGAGGTTCAAAGATAAACTATGGTAACCTGTTTGTATTCATTTTAACTTAATATTAGCGAAATGTACTATGCCAATATGTTTCAAAACAGGAATGTGCACGCCACTTTATAAAGGTAAAGGTAGACATACAAGTTCAGGGTCATATCGCGCTATTTTCGGCTCATCTTATTTGACTAAAGTCTTTGAACGAATTTTACATAGGAGACTTGAGATTATGATCGACGAGAAATTATTAGACAATCAACATGGTTATAGAAAAAAAAAACGTGTGAAACAGCTTCCGCTGTTCTCACACAGTCAATTTTAAATATAATTGACAAGAGGAAGGGGAAAGCCGTTGGCGTTTTTGTGGATTTTGCGAAAGCTTTCGACAGTATCACCCACACTATTTTATTTAGTAAGTTGACAAATAAGTTTGACAAAAGAATAGAGCCATATATGTTAAAAGTGTTATATAATTATTTTTACGGCAGACAATTTAGGATAAAGGATGGAAACTTTACATGGGCTTATACTCCATGAAAGCTGGATCTGGCGCTGGCAGTCCGTTGGGTTCGATTATGTTCTCAATTTTTATAAATGATATAAACGAGGCTATCGACTTGCCCTTCGTTTTATACGCCGATGATTTAGTTTTTTATACCGATGCAACCAACATAGATGAAGCTCTGGCTCTGGTAAAGATAAATGACTGTTACAAGAAATTATCCGATTGGTGTTTTTTAAATAAGCTAACGAATTCATCAGATCACTATCAGTCTCCACAGCAATAAACAATGAACTTTTTGGCGTTCTCGATTTTCCGCAGTCTTATCAAAATATGACCATGATCAGTAGATCAGAATGAACTGCTAATAAAACATAATTAAGGTCACTGGAGTCTTGTTCTGTCTGTGGTGGTGAGAGGTTCTCTACCACTGTTGCTCCTGTAAGCTTAGCCATATAAATAGACTCAATTCTTCAACCTTGATAAGTTGGTCTGTCAAATCCAACTCTGTTTCTTCAAAAGTTTTTTCAAATGTTTGCTTATATATTGGTCTGTAAAATCCAATGATCTCATGATCTCATAGGGAGTGAGATTTTAAGAAAAATGCAAAACAGTGAACAAAATACTCCCAGAGCTAAGCGAAATAGAACTGTCAATTTGTCTGAAGATAACAGTCCAGAGTGTGTGGCTAAAAAGCAAAATGAAGGAGAGAGCAGTGGTATTGTGACACTATCCACGATGGAGGAAATTATTAATCGAGCAATTACGTAAGCTAAAAAAGGAATCGAGGATTCAATGAGGAAACTAATTAAAGAAGAGTTAAAGCCTGTGCAAGAGTTCTCCAAGTTAATCTCGATTTTTAAATCGGATGTGAGTGCCCTGCAAACTGAAGTCCAAAAGTTACAGAAAAGGGACAGAGAAAAAAATATAATAGTGCACGGGCTTGTGGAAAGTGTCCCAGAAACTCATGATGGAAAGAACAAGTGCATCCAAGAGCTCTCAAATAAGCTCAAAATTGCATCAATTGATTATGATGACGCTTTCAGACTAAAAACAAAGACCGGAAAGAGCAGGCCACTGTTGATTAAGTTGCTCCGCCAAAAAGACAAGACCAACATTCTGCTATCGAGCAAAAATCTACAAGGGACCGATATCACCATTGTGAACGATATGTCCCCTGACGAAAGAAAAGTACACAGTGCTTTATTGAATAAACGACATGAAATCAGGAAAAACAACCCTGGGGCAAACTGCAAAATTAGAAACCAGACATTATTCTCATCCCAAAATGGCAACAGCAAAGCCTACATTTTCGACAACGACAAAGGGGAGGTGATCGAGAAGCAGCAGCCTATTTCGATGGAGATCTGCGGAAACGGCCGGCCTTTACAATTTCGACAAATTAAAATTGCAGCATGGAACATCGGAGGATTAAAAAGGAAGGGAGGATCATTTGTTAAAACTCTACTGGACATGGACTTGGACATCTTTTTCCTATCGGAGACATGGATGAAGGAGTTGTATAGTAATAATTTTATTGAATCTAGGTATAAATTATTTCAGCAATTGGCTCATAAAGAACATTCTAAGGGTAGAGCTAGCGGTGGATGTCATTTTCATCGCAAATAATTTAGTAATTAAGACAAACTTAATCCTTTAAAATAGTAATATTTGTACAATAAAGTTGGACAGAGGGGATGTAAAAGTTAATCTCTCTTTTGTGTATGTCGCTCCTAATAAGCTCGTGGATTTTAATGATCTTTTTCAACATATTGATTTAGTAAATGAGGAATGCATTATCATGGGAGACCTGAATTGTCGTATAGGAAAATTCCAAAACTTTAGCATGGTACTCGACGAAACTATTATAGCTAGAAATTCCAAGGACATTTTTATTAATGCAAAGGGCAGGAAACTCATGGATTACATTAATTTAACTAAACTTATGGTATTGAATGGGGCGTATCAGTCAGACAGAGATGGAGAAGTAACATTTATAAATAAGAAGGTTTGCATCTCACACCTTATTCCATTTATTGAATTTTGAGATACTTAAATTTGAAGAGTCAAACCATTTCCCCATTTGCATAGTAATAAAAGGAACTAAGCCAGAAGAAAACACCTTTTGTGTTGAAAAAATGTATTGGGAAAATGATTTGAAAGAAAAATTTACTGAGCAATCGAAATCACTCCTACAATTCCCATAGCGGATCCTTGTTCCTTTTTCTGATTTTTATTTCATGCAAATTCAAGTAAATTTTATTTGTTAGCTATCCTCCAATGCGCGACAGGACAGAAGAAGAGAGCGGACGCTACAATATTGACTGTGATGAAAAGGAAAAAAGAATAAATAGATCTACAAACCCATCTCCAACTTTCGAAGACAAAGAATCAGAAATTTGACTGATTAAGCAATGGAAAGTGGAGATTAGGTTAGATTTTATCACTTCAAGATGAAATTTGTGCATCAACCCCTACCCCTACGATTCAATCCCAACGTGATTACAGTCGAACAGTAATTACGCAAGTAAGTAAATAGTATTGGTGAAACTGTAACAAGTCTAATTCAAGAGATTACACTACTGGTCAATGACTATTTGTCTCATGTTCATACCCATGAATAATACAATACAATTATCAAGCTTCTTCAATTATATAAAAGGTCACATAATCACCAATTGAATGAGGTTCAGGTTACGCTGTACAACAAAATTATGCTTGGTCAACATCCTCGTAGTCCCCCTCAGTTAATTTCATTTTCATGATTGTTGCTACATACGACAATTACTGGATCTAATAATTCATTTACCAAGATTATTAGTTACGGAATTAAATCATTATTTAAGTCTTGTTTAAGGATTCGATATGTTCCAAAGTCTGTCCAAAATTTTAGTTAAAAAATAACCTAATAAAACTACCTTATTAAAGGCCGCTATGTCATTAACAATATTCCATTTAAGTGCCCTGTAATAAAACCTAGAATTAGTGATTGCACCTAATCATTAGATTGTTTTTTGGCTGCTTTCGAGATTATTTTCGAGATTAGTTGATTGCTAGCTACCTAGGAATGAATATAATCGGAACTGGTGCACCTCGTACTTAATTACAATTTAACTGACTGCTTGCGAGCTTACAACTAAAACTACAGTTGTTGTACAGTGAATATTATATAATACTCTAAAGTAAGTTAAAAATAAAGGCTGAGTTTTCTATGAGCAATATAGTATATCTCATATTGTTTCCATCACATACATATTTAACTAAATGAAGATAGCAACATTTTTGGCAGTATTTACATGAAAATATTTAGTCTTTTTAATGAAGTTGTAATGTAGTGTCACCACTTTAAATCGGACTGCCCACAATAAGCTTGAGTAAATACTTAACTGAGAAAAACGGTGAAGTACCCCTAAAAAATATTTTATGAGTATCAGACTAAAAAGGTAATGGTTAAATACAGATTGAAACTGGAAGTAGTACCCTTATATGTCATTTTCAAGAAACCCCTTTTCACAGTAAAGTACATGAGAAGTCATTTATGTATTAAATAATTAATATTACCGAATTATTGTACTTTCATGGAAATCATCATGATTGCAGCTGCAGAGCTATTCAACAGAGCTGGCTCAGAGTTTCACTTGGATTAAGGTGTAGAGAAGGCCCTCAATGTGATTAACAACCGTATACTGGAGACTATTCAAACCATCCTTGTCATATTTTTCCTTAGCTCCTTTCAGTTTCTCGAACCTGTTGTCATTTTCAGATTGTTTCTAAACAAACGAAAAGAAATCACATATTATGCATGTCTTTTATGTTCATCCATTTGGCTCTATCTATTTTTATTGATTATTAACAATCATTTTGCTTTTTTTGCACAAATTCTGTTTACCTTATGCGGTAACATCCTGTATGAGCCGACAATTGGTGAGAATCGGATAATTTCGATCCCCTTATCACGCAATCGACGATATAAGTCGTCGTCTTCTCCGCCCCATCCAAAAAACGTATTGGAAAATCCATTTACACCTGCGAACTGATCACGAATTATGGCGACTGCCCCGCCGAATAGCTCCTTATAGTCCAATAGATATCTAAAGCAAAAATACATGACAAAAATTACATTTTGCAAAATATTCAACAGTCATTGCTTCGCTGCGTTGCCACTGCTGTCATCTAATAGCATACACCTTTTCAATTTAAAATCTATATTTATGTCATTAGTCACACCACTGCAATGTCAAAGCCAATGTACAGTAATTTTTTCCCCTAATGAAATCAAATTTCACTGATCTTCAAATCTTCAAATCTTCAAATCTTCATAAACTTCAGCTTTATCAAAATTTATCATTTTCCGCAAAACGGTAAAAATGCGTGGTTGCAATTTGGACACTTTTTGATGCAATATGCGAGGAAGTTGTCAGGATCAAAGATGAAGGTTTTCTGTTGACAATTTCCAAAGATTTTAGTCAAGTTCTAAGAGCATCATGATATGCATTTATTTCCCGTTTCAACAATTTTCTCACCACACACGGGGATTTCACATTTAAAGAGAAAATGCAAGCCAGTAAAATTCCGCCTTTTCACGTTGGCATTTCGCATGATGTATGATACCAAAAATAGCCTCGTGCCATCCATGCACAAAATTAAAGAGAAAAAAAATGTTGGAGTTGATGATGATGCTGTTGATGTAGCCATAATATTATATTGTAATTTAATTTTTATGCACTGCTCACTGGCAAGTTTTCATCAGACGGAAAAGAAAAGACTCGGCCTGACTCCCTACTTTCCATTGCGGAATGCTAAAAATTTACGTTTCAGTGCTGCCGTTATGTATACATCTTGAGTACAAAAGGCTACATGAGAAGATGACGATATTGATGATCCTATTATGTCATACTTGTTTTCGGATTGTAAATAATGGAGGTTTGCAAAGGGTGTAGATCTTTAACATTCCATCTCGGAATGAATGTTTTCCTACTCCTTCTGGCCTTTTGCCTCCTCCTCCTACAAAAAATGTTTTTGTTGTTTTCGTGAATTTTAAGAGAGAAGTGTGAGGAAGACGGATTTATTCCACATACATGAGTGTAACAACTATTTAAAATTGCGAGTATTAGTAAATGCAGTAAGGCGCAGTAATACTATACCTATGCAGATGGTTACGGTCTGATTTTCATTTACAAGGATGTTGAGATTTTACGAGAGGATGAAAGCTTGTGCATCGACATTCTATTCGGATTATTTGGAACAGAAGAAATTAGCAAACCTGAAAGAATTCACGGCGCCACTCATGTGACGCGGGTGCTGAGTACAGCCATAAACATTTTTGATATTCTCAGGAAGCAGGTCTACATCATGGAAAATGTAGCAATGGGTCGGCGAGCTTTTAGCGGACTCTGCGAATCCAATGTTGAGAAGCTTTCCCCGATTAAAGGGCTTCTCATCCACTTGCTCCACAACCAAAATCTTGTACTGAATCATTTGTAGCTGTAGGAAGACGTGCATATGGAGGAGGAACTTTTTTAGCTGCGAGGGTCGGTCACGATAGGGCACGATTAGGGTGATATTATGCACGGGATTACAATTGGCAGGCTTCCACCAGCCGCCCGCCCTCAACAACCCGAAACGCTGGGCTATCGACTTTTCATCAAAGTCCGGGATGTCCTCCACTCCCCAGAATTTATTGGAGTGCTTGATCTTCTCCCAAGCCCGACCATCATACTCGACAATGGGAGGACAGTAAGGCATCGTCCCTTCATGGTCCTCATCAGCTCTACTCAGCTGAACGCTAATCTCTGAAGGCAACTGTTTCAATGTCACGTAGTCATAGTCTTGAATGGCGAAGTGCTTAAGTGAGTTCAATGCAAACAAGTTATAGCCGAGCAGAAATATTGGAATCAATTTCTTCCTCGAGTCTTGCATTCTTCTTATCACAAACCACCACAACCCCTAAAGCGATTTGCTTCCTCCGGCGTGGTCGTCGTCCCCAACCAAACTAGCTCAGCTTATCTATAAGAATACGTAGGGTTATGGCTCTGACCAACAATCTATATCATTCTATTAATCTTATCATCATGTAGCCCAATGGTAATTTGTGTGTGCTCACTTTCAATGATCTCCTATTTGTACGTAACCCATAGAGTAGGAGGAATCACATAAGATAAGGTATCCAAATACAGGAAGAGGACATGACTCTATCAGAGTAGATGGGAAAACTGATCACTTTACTAAAAACTAATGAAATAACAGCATGATTACTGAATATCACTGCTGAGGTTACTCGTTACTATAGTTGCTATGTGTATTATTCTCTGATAAGGATTATTTTATTTGCTTTTCTATGTGAGTCACCACACTACTGACTAAAAGCTAAATGATAATATGACCGTGTGTGAAGAAATTGAGATATGTAAGTCGTAAGTGTAATGTACATGAAACATGCAGTTTCCCTGCTGGTTAAATCATTAGCGGGAACTAGGTCCACACTTCTCTCTCTCGTATAAGTACATTTTTGGGCATAGTCATTCCATGTCCTACATTTTTTATTCTGTATCATTCCCTTTTCTCTAGTTAGTGCTTGCACCATGCGGCAAAGACGAAGAAAACTCTCATGGCAATAGCAGAGGTAGACTAAAGCTGGCACTGGTTGTTTGGTAAATGTCCACATTTCGGTTCGACCCACAACAACCCACACGTTCATCGACTTTATGTTATAGATGTAATGAAAGCCGGACTTGCAAATTGCACTTTTATTCTGCTAGAAATTGAAAAAAATCGCATTGCTGTGGTGTTGTATGGATGCTAGATAAGATATGAAACTTGCGTTTCTGTCCGGCCGGCCAGAGCAAAGCCGAATTCACATGATATGGTAAAATGACCGAAAATATCTCAAGTGTTGACCCATTTATAGCCTTCACAAGATTTGAAGTGATTCAATATTTTAAAATTAGGAAATATATTTGCCACTTTTGCATAGGTCAAATGTCACTCCGGTCATGTCTTCAAATTCCTTCCACCCTGTTCAACGGGTTTAATATTTTAGAATCAGACACAATATGACATCTAATCGTTCAATTAATCCTATAATACGAACTTAACATTTTAATTTATGATGACGTTGCAACACAGACCGTGTTGCCTACAAACACAAACTGCCGATTTGACATCCTTGGCCTCTTGATTTTGCCCACGACCGGATAACCCCGTTGTTCCGGCTAACAAAGTTTAGCCTTTTTCATCCTGCTGCCGATATAAATTTAAAGAAGAAAAGAGTTATTTATATAAAAAAATGCAAACCGCGTTGTATATATTAGAAGAAAGCGAGACTAGTCGAAAAAATGTCAACTATGCAACGTTCAATAGAACAACATGCGGCCCAATCCACGTATAATTGATAATTAGAGGACAATTAAAAATTTACATCTAGATGAATCAATATTCATGTTTTTCGCATAAGACAGGAGTGTCCTGCTCAATACTTTATAGTTAGGGAAACAGTTTAAAATTGCTTAATGATTTTCCATCATTTTCATCATAGCATCGTCCAAATCTAAATACCTTTAATAGCTATTGATTACTGGTTATTTCTTGATCGTTTGTGTCGTGGCATTGGCCATTCACTGACGACTGACCTAGTACAGTTCACAAGTGCACCATAGACATAAAGCGTACATTTACATTGAGCATTGCATTGTTGTCACATAATGTTGTTGCATTTTGCTGCTGCGATCATTGTGTAACTTTGTTCTTCGCTTCAACACGACAAATCTATGCAGGCCTGTGTTATAGTTTTACTTTTGCGATACAAGGTGAGGTATAATTCCTGAAACGTACGCTGCATGATACAGATAATTCAAGTATGAATCACACTACACCAACAATAAACGACGAGACGAGTTCCATGAGAAACGGTCCAAGTCAAGTCCAAGTCATATTTGGGTATACATACTAATAAACCGCAATATTGACAGTACACGAAATATGTGACCGAGTTTCGAATTTAGCATCGAATTTTATAGTCAGAAAGATTTTAGTACAACTTTATGTAATGTTGCTGCAGTTAATTGATTGTTGCATAAAATGGGAAACATAAATCCAAATAAACCTGATGTAGTCCATATAAAATTATAAATACATACAAGTCGGAAATTAAGAATTATGCATGCGTTTATATCGTGGCTGTGGCTAGTTGTTGGAAATTTTTCAAAATACACTTGCCGAATAGTCGAAAATGCAATTGAAATCCGTATTTATTAACTTGCATATAAAATATTCATTTTACCCTGCCTTGGTTGACACAAAAATACTAAACGCTGCCACCGTATCATACGTATTGCATTGACATTTGACAAAACTTAAGGTACCTGAAATCAATTTCTTGATTTTTATTCGGATTTTTATCAATGACAACGCTTTTATGATTTGATAAAAATATCATAAAAGGTCGGTCGACATAACCAATTTGAAGCCAGGAACACATCTTGCTATATTAACGAAGTTCCTTAATGCCACATTGGCTTCTTATTTCAGTTCAGTATCTATCATTGAATTTGCTTTCTGATTGTATTTAATTGGTAAAACGAGGCTCGATTATTCAGGTCTACTTATCTTTAGTCGTATTAATTTCAGAATAAAACAAAATTTTTTTAATGTTCACATCATTTAGTAGTCATATTCCCAATTCTGCTAGACATTACAGACAGACGGACGGAAAAGGAACAGCTGATGAGTCACCCACCAATCTCCTAATACAGCATACGTCTCTTCTCAACATCAATGCAAATACAAGGGAGGAACTTTACAGCCATACCACATACCATTGCATAGGAAAAGAGCCGAGAGCTGCACTGTGATTATTACACCAATAATACTAGCACCATCATCACCATCATCATCAGATCATCAACATAATCATAATATCTTGCAAGTTGCAAGCCATTTATTGTCTATTGACTACAAGAGACTCTACAGTAACTACTTTCGCTACAACTTAGGTATCCCTAACCTAACATTAGTTAAGGAATACTTTCAACACTTCTTCACTTCCATCTGTGCATTACGTTTTCAAGGTAATATAATTGAAATAATATATTTCTTTACGTCTGTACTCATATCCCTCATTATTTGCTGTGTACGGTCCATATCAACATCATCATAACATTCATAACATGTTTTGGTTTTGTCAGTTGTGATTGTGAAATTGGAAATTGATAATTGAAAGTGCTCATCGCTAAACTATATTAAGAAGAGCATTTTGAATATGTTTGGACTCTTGTAATAATTTAAAAATATACAATTTGAGAAATTATTAAATATAAAAATAAATAAATGTATTCTAATTGGGCTTTGTTGTGAATTGTAATAATTTTCTTGTTCATATTTTTTGGTAAACCTTTTATAGGGTTCCAGATCACTCCCATCACCCATCTACTTCAGAATAATAATCTTCAAGCGCATAATGTACCGGGTGATCAGTAAGGAAGGGGTTTCTAATTGAAGGATGTAACTCCTCCTGCAGGAAAGTTATTGGAAGACGAAGGATAATGGAACCTCTCACGAGTCTCACGCTTTTACAACTTCTACTAAACTAGATCAACTTATAGCTCCTTTGCTATTAACCGTCTAGATTTGGAGTGATTGTTTCGAAAGCGTAAGCAGACCAGGACCCCTCCAGTCTCCAAGGATCAAGGAGCCATCAAAAAAAATTTCTTTTTTTTTCAAGTTGGAAGATTTATCCGGAATCTGTTCCATCAATGACGAAACAGCTATCACCTTTGGGCGGACATTGTCCATCTCTTAAAATTATTTCTTCCTCTTCCGGTTTGAGTTGTCTATCAACACTCCCTACACAGCTCATGTCGCTGTCGTTATCTCTAAACAACAACAGTATTTTAAATTAATTGGCGTGTCAGTTAGCAGCAAAAAAAAAACAAAACATTCCATCGTCCATCCTCGCCAGGACGTCAAGTCATTTAGTACCACCAACGTGTTTGTCAAAGTTCATAAGAGTTTCTTGAATGCGGGGGCAACAGATAAGACGGTCATCCAACTTCAATCGACTAGGTAAATACAAGTGTTTGACACGACTATAAATAGCAAACATATTTACATGTATTTTCTTTCATTCATGAAATATTTCATGATGCATGACGTCCACAGGATTATACCTAATTATATTCCTAGTATTTACCTATTACTATTCCTAGTATTATTATACCTAGTTCATAAAAAAAATTATTGGCATTGTTTTCTCATTCCATGTAGGTACCGACATCTGCAGCAGCAACCTGGTACGAATGCGGAAATCATCCCTTGGTCATTCGGCACCTTCCATATCAACATCATCGGTGAGTCCTTCCTCTACAGATACTCTCAAATAACAATTTCTCCTTCTACTCGCATCATCTTCTTTCACCAGAGTGCACTTATCTTTCTCTTTGATACTCATATCATGCGTATTCCTTTCTTTTTTTCCCAGTCTTTTTTCTGCAAACATTTCTGTACATAAAAAAACTACTCTCTCTCAAACTAACAAATAAAATCGGTCTTTTAACCTTGCAAAAATAATGATAAAAAACAAAGTATTGTCCTGTTTACTTGATACTTTTACTAATTTTTGCCGACACCCACTCTCTCCTCACTTATCCTCTTTCTCCATAGCCACTTTCTCTTTTCTGCTTTCGCTGCCGTGGATATTGCTGCTGTACAGAATAATTTTTGTTTGTTATTGTACATAGTTTAAGAATGAACATGTATGACGTATATTATGTGCTCGGTAACATCACATTGCCAAGTGTTATTTATTTTGGTTGGTAAGTTACATACATATCATCAGTTATATCAACATTTAATCCATATCGATCAAAGAAATCATTATTCCATGGAATAGCAGGAGCACTAAAACACCCAAGTGTGTACCTAACCAACTTCCATATAATCCAAGTATAGTTTAAGTATGGTTGCCCCCATGTTTACGTTGGGTGGTGTTCATTCCAAGTCTGAGCCATCCTTTCCCATTCATGCGATTCATTTTGTTTCCAGAGAGAGGCTGCCAGTTGCTACTGGTATTGGTGGAGTCGAGTGAAGTGGATCACTCTCCGTATAGTATCCATACATTTCCCGTATTTTTCGATTAAACTCTTTCATTCCAGCGGAGCTTAAGCATACAATTCCAGTTTGAGGAGAAACATCACATTCCACTTCTCTTCATTCATACTTGCGCGTATACTGCACTGCCCGCATGACGAGGAACAAGTTCCAAAAGAAAGCTGCAGTGGTGTACGAGTAGTATGTGCGCTGATGTGGTGGGACATGCAACCATACCAGTCCTGGTGGCGTCTGTCTATTTCCTCATATATTTCTGGACAATACGAGCAGCTTAACGCATTTCATCGTATTTAGTTTGTTCGCCTTTTCTCTCCTCTGTGGAATAAAAAATATCTGCCGACACTGCTTCCAATTCCGATTGTGAGGTTTCATGTGTTCGTGTCTTATCCTCAAGGAAGCAGTGTGGAAAGGAAGTGAGCGTTTTCTGGAGTCGCATTGAGCCCTCTCTACTTCTTTCACTTCCCACATGTATACTACCAAGGTACTTATTGTGGTGATTTCTCCAGAGGACGATTCCTCTCACAGCTATAGCTATCCCAGTTATTCCACTTGTAAAAAACCCTGGAACTGAATATATGTATAGGGCTGTCCAATATACTTATATGGAAAAGAGGGGGAAACTTATATATATGGTGGTGGTGATTTCGTTAAAAGTTGGAAAGACGACCAAAGAGGTTAGTTGGAACCCACTCGCAGACTAGGTGGTATAAGAAGGGACGCGTGTAGCGCATTTGAACTTCTCTTTTCTCTTACGATTTTTTTGACATGCTGGTTGTTGGTAAGAGCCAAAGAGCTCCAGTTTTGTAGCAATGTTTGCTGTTGTCTTGTATTCCATCCTTAAGACTTAAGAAATGATACGGGCTGAGTTGAGAAAAGCTCCCCATAAGTGTGGGATATATACAAGGTATAAAAAATGTGGGGAAAGGTAGCTGGGATCGCATAGGAGAAAAGAGCTTGGAGGTGTGACGAAAATCCCAATCTTTCGCTGTACATTTTAGAAGAAGCAGTTTCTACATGGTGCATGTTCGTAGGTATCTCTGATCTGATCTCATATTTTCCTTCTCTCTCAACCATATACTTACCTCACTTTTACTTTTTCTTTTGTTGTGTGCCAAACAAGGAATATTGTTGTAGGTGAGTGATTTCGGGGATAGAGAGATGAGAGCGAGGAGCTGTAGGAGTAACTAAGTATCTTTATTTAGTGGAGGAAAAGTATTTGCTCAATCAGTTGGATTATTTGTGCGAGTGTGCGTGTATGGGAAACGGGTTCTTCTTATCTTAAGAGATTCAATTAATTTTTTCCCTGGTGTTACAAACATTCCATTGTATTTCTCAAACGCTTTCATTTTTTTACTCAAGTTATTCGTATTCATAGCAGCGTGCTCATTTTAAGGTTCTATTAAATAATTACTTATAATATAACTTCTCCATCTAATTACAATCTAATTGAACAATAGACAGATTCACCGACAAATTTAGTATTATCTTTGGAAACTGCTTGTGAAGGAACGAACCTTAGTCAGGTCCATCTTGATTTGGGCAAGATAGATACTAATTGTATATAAGCACGTGAATTGTAGTCCTGTGTTTTGACGTAAATTTCGCCATTCGGAAAAGTTTATTAGGGTTTACTATATAGCAATACGATTCCCTTCTGTGATTTTCTAACTGCTGTAAAGAAAGATGTGAGTGGGCTGTGTGCACGTGTGTGGGTATTTCAAGAAGAATGAGCAGTTCATTGAGAAGATTGTTATGAACTCAGATATACTGATCCGATTTGGGTCTGGAAGTATAGATAGGTGAACTCTAATTGCTAATTATTATCTGATACTCACGTGGACTTTCCCTGAGCTGACGGATCCCACCGAAAATGAGTATGACATAGGCATGTGATTGACTCTAATCGTATAAATATGGATTCATAGTAACTGTGGTTTAGAAATTATCCTAGAACAATATTTCAATCAATTTTCGCTAATACGTTACATATCAACTTAGACTACGCTGTCAAAATATCGGTATTGTGGTGCTTCGCTCGCTAGAAGTCCTCAGAAGGAATTTGTGAGCTCTCGAGTTCCTGTTGTCGAGGTTGAAGTCACTCCCTCAGACAGCGACATCAATTAACGGCAACCCGTTGTTCATTCTCCTGCAAAAGATGTAGCAACGCTAATTTGCTATAATTGATAATTAGACGGGAGTCAGTCTAGACTTCCCATTTACTAGTCAGTTTCATCTTGTCAAAGCCGGCCCGCAAATATTACTGGTAAGAAAGATTTCAATAATAACTGATTTTGGGTAGCTATTATTAGTTCGGTGGACAAAATTTTAATACTGGTTTATATACAACTCATGTCTTTGTCTTCGTAATAGGTACAAATTAGAGACTATTGAAAGGTTGCTCAAATTTAACGATAACTGTCAAGGTCGGTTTCATAAATAATTTGTACATGGCAATACTAATATCACGTCTGGTTGGCTTCATTGCATAAATTTGTTAGTTTACATTTTAACCTGGACGTAAGTAACTCCAGTTTAATGATGGAATCATATCATAGCATTATCATGCTGCATTAGGTTTTGTAAGGAATTAGGAGCGAACATGTGAGCAGAATGCATCTTTCCAGATCAGAATCATATCACTCGTTAAGTGACTCGGCCAACTCAACTGCATAAGCGATTCAGATTTCGTCCACAATAATTAGCACTTTATGCTTGCTCGTTAGTTGAACAAGTTGTTGAGATAAAAAATGATTTTCCTTTGTTTAGTCAACTATGACAAGGCTGATGACCGAGAAAATGTTTCGCACCACCAGAGAACTGCTAGCATAGATCATTTCGATCAATCAACTAGACAGATTGGCGTTGCATTACGTAATAGAAAGTTAAGAATATATCATAGATAGATAACTACTTATATAACTTATACTGAGGAAATTATGTAGAAAGATAAATCAAGTATACGTACTTTCATTCAAATGTTGCGAAAAGGATATAAAAGGCAAAAAAGGCATGAAAACCACTTTCATTCTGATCGATGATCGCTGTTATTCCAGCATTCAGAATAGACATGATGATCTCATAACCAGTCAGGTCATGTCAGAGACCAAGTATATTCAGATATTTATAGACATTGTGTGTTTTAGATTGAAAACAGCTTGCTTATCACGAACCCTTAGGATTTTTTAATGGGATTTTGGCAGTACCGAGGAAATAGCGGTTCATCATTGCCAGATGAATGCATTCAACCTGACGATAACAGAGCTCCATTTAATATGTATTACGATTGAATAGCTTTGTTTATTGGCCAATGAGTCTGGTGTGCAGAAGGGACAAATTTGGAGAGATTCTTAGTTCCAAAAATGTCGTACGTCCTGCCGAGCTAATACACCTATACAAAGAGAGGAGACGTGTGGGGGCTCCCTTCCATCCCCAATTGACTAATTCTCACACCTTTTTGCCGCAGATGCAGAAATGATGGAAGACCCAGATTGCAATATTTGCAAGCCTTCTTACTAGGCTAACACGTCTCTCGAATATTGTAGATATTTATATATCCTCTTAATCACTCTCTCATTCATTACTATTCCTAGAGGTATTGAACCTGAACGTGCTTACAATGCCTTTTTCCCGTTTTCACAAAAAAGTACTAAGCCATATATTGCCAATTACACGGTTGAATGGAAGTTATCCATTATATAACACTTTGTAGAATTGTTGATACCTGCATACAACATTACAAATGAATAATTTGTGGGGATTGAGTGAGCACATCTGTTTCTTTTATTGTTGTTGAAGATGTCAAATTATATGTTTCAGTGGGCCGAGGGAGAATTATTTATTAACCAGACATGGTTTATCTTCCTTTTATATTTCTCTCTCATTTCTACCACATTCATAATATCATCCTTTGGCTGCCAGCGTGCAACTGTTTCCACGTCCATATGTAAAAGGCGATAAACTAGGATAAAAATGTGGCAATGGTATGGGATGGAAGGCATTCAAATAATTGAATTGCATTGAAAATGTGTGCGGTGCGGAGTCAACATAATCTCAATGCTATTTATTTTGCGTTACATAAACCATAATAAACCGCATAACCTCTGCGGAAAAGACACGAACCTTTTGTTAATAGGATGGGAATGGGAGTTGTGTCGTGATTTGTAGGAGACACTACAAATTATAAATATATTTCATACCCTAACAAGCCAGTACAGGTGGTGGTGGTGGTCAACTACACTTTTAAACGTGTCTCATCATCAGTCTCCATTCGGATGAATGGAGTGGTATAGAAGATGACTGTTTAATTGAACATAAACTCGTTTTCTTATTTCAATGAAATCAAGAATGAATCCATTTGTATGGTATGACATCGTACTAAAACTTGAACATGTTGAGCAAAAAAGGGCATATTACATTTCAATTTGGCAGATCATTTTTTCTCCATTTTGTAACGAGAAGGACGTGAGGTGACGATGCCGATGTGGATCATGTTATTATGGTGCAGTTTTTCACAGACGTCCACGAAACACCTTTTCCTTTCAAGCCCGATACAAAGAATACAGGTGGCAATGTTAATGGGAATTTTATTCAGCTCACATAAACTTTTACGAGTCAAGTTGAGGAGGGACAATTTAATTATAAAAGACACAAGATCAGGTAGCGGCAGGCAATGATGATAAATAATGATATTAACTGAAAAAGCAGTTTTTCTCCCATTGAGCTTCTCTCTCATTCTGTTCTATGCTAGTTTCCGAGTCATTCGTGATCAGCGCAAGTAAAAATATGATAGGATCTCCTCAGGACTCTGATACCTTTTTTTATGAACGGGCTGATGAATGACTTTGACAAGCCATTCGTATCATGAGCAAAGTCAAACTCTTTAAAAAAAATGCTAACCATATCGCATCATATATAAGGACAAAGAGTTAACCGCTAAGCTTGCGCATGGCATTGCCCATGCCCTACACAGACTATACATTGGAATACTCTGTGAATGCTATTTTCCCCCAAATTATGCGTTATTTACTTGCTCACTGTTCTATATTTATAAGATGATAGGCTAATGCGCAAAGTGCAGGACGTTGTTGTTACAGTAGCAGCAAATATCATCATCATCATCATCATACCCTTTTACTATATTGTTAGTAGCATAATTCCGCCCTGTTATGATTATTACAATGATAATGAATAATGATCATAGTTATAATTGGGATGCTTTTTGATGATTATCATGATTGGTGAGCTTGGTGTAGGAACAAAAACTTTCATTTTATTTTTGAGCAAAGTGCGCTCTTTAAGCAAGCTTTAATGGCTGGTAAGATTACTCCAACTATATTTGGGATGGGCGAGCGTTTAGTTTATGCTCTAATAATATGTTTGTCCTGATTCTCTCTATTTTATTATTTCATCACTCCATGACTACTTATACGCTCTCCTACAGGTGGGGGAGACAATGTTTTTGGGCTGTGTTTTCGATACGTAAAAAAAAAGTGAAACAAACTGGGAGATGATAAAGTATAAACTCTTACAACTAGTACAGTTCTGTTGGACGGAGACTGCAGGAGTTGAGGGAAAATGTGTTATAATTTTTTTAACCTTTATAATAATAGCAACTTACTAGGTAGATCTGATTTGTGGGACTACATGTCATTAATAAATTTATAAATAAATTTCTTTATTAAAGGAATAAATTCAAAATGGAAACGAAAAGGCCGACAAGCACAGCACATTTTATGTGTAGGGCTGGCGTTCGTCCGTGTCCCTTTACTACACCCATGTAATTGTTTAACGATGTTTTTTTGAAAATGCGCTCAACATTTTTTTTATGCTTGTAATAATTCATCGCAAATTGTAAGACAGATAAAAATGAGGGAATGTACATAGGTAGATTTATAAAATGTTATTTATATAACAGGCATTTAGTATTAGGTAAAGCATAAGTCCTACCAATCGATGTAATAATTTGTGCAGAAAGTGTCTGCCTTGATTGCATGCTACCTATTTGTACGTAAGTAAATATAGATAAATACAGAATTAGAGAATTACTGTCAGTCATACAAATCACTTGGGTTATTAGAAAACTGTTGGCGTTTGCCCCACTGATTGCGACTATCGCAATATGGAGAGAAGGCACGCCAACGCTAGCATATAATAACTCCAAAAAATCTTTTTGTTATTATTATGACTCATGCACTCCACTCTCAGCGAAACTGAGAGGCATGCAAAACTCAAATCAAACGTAGTTTTTTGGCAATGCATCTATGCAATATGGATATAGCACGGGATTGATGATCATGATCGTGCTGATCTGTTCTACAATGATGAAACCATTCAATACTACACTTGTCTTGTTGCAGTCGAGTCTGACTGACATGAGCAGCTTTGCATAATCTATGAAATTGCTGTTGCATAGTCAAAAAATAATAATATAGCCTCTTGAAGAAAAGAATTGAGGGGAGAAGTTGATAATGATGCTAATGTTAAATGCGAATTTGCTATTACCAGCAAATTTTTTTCTGTAGTGTACAATCTTGCTCCTGTTCGGTCTTGGCGTAAAGTTGTGGGGTTAAGTACGAGGATGACAGACGGCAATATAGTGTATTTTCTACTATCTGGGTGAGTATGTGCTCGCCTTCTGCTGTAACTTCCATTTACAGATTTTTTTTGCAAGTCTGACATGAGACATGAAACACTTATTGTTAACTTGTTAGTACTTTGTCTCCTCAACAACATCACATTAACATTCTCCACGCTCATTCCACTTGATTCGTAACCAAAAACTTAGTCCTCATATTCGTGCTGGTGACAAGAGGAATATATTGCAAGTTTTTGTCCTCTTCATTCTGCAAACATTGCAAAAAAAAAACAGTTTATAGGATTCTTTCACTTGTTCGGCTTCTTTGACTATAGTGTGCTAAAAAAGGTTCGATAAAGTTAGTGGAGGAACGTTTGTTTACACGTTTATGTCAATAAAAGGCTATGAAAATACTTTACCTTGTTGAAAATGTGATTTACTTGAGTGCGACTCATAACTTTACTTTTCTCAACACGAAAATTTATTTCGATAGTAGAATCACAATCCATTAGAAAAAGTTATGCTCACTTTGAGTCTCCTCCCAAATTGTTCACTTATTTCCGCTTTTACATAAGCTAAAAGGATTTTTCTTTCTCGATGGGGAGCAGTTTTTATTATTATTTCAAAACGTGATATTTACTACAAGGGAAAAAGTTATATGCAAATTTGTCTCCGAAACTAAAGTGAAACAAAGTGTTACCAGAGAAATCGCCATAAAGTATTCATAGCATTCCCTTATGTCCTAAAAGCACAAAAAAGTTGCAAAAAGTTTGGGTGAAGTTCAGTGTATTAAGTGAAATGTTGACTTACGAGGAAACTACCAACCTTGTTTTTCATGAAAAGGCCCCACATTTTGCACCAACAAAGACCTTCATAATAGATGCT